>CP106729.1:148194643-148394643 GCA_025506655.1 Gossypium rotundifolium
TTTTTCGTAATATTGGTGGCGTTTTCTTTAAAACACCACTAAAAAGCGCTTAAAAGTCTATTTTGGTCTAGTGTGCATTATAATTGTAAGGTAACTAATGAATTAATTATTTAAATGGATTGAAATTGTAATTAATTGACACGATACTTAATCAGTGCAAGTTTGATCATCTAAGGTAGTTAAGGGTTAAATTAGCAACGGTATCTAACGATACATTAGGCTTGCATAACTCGCAAGATTATTGTGATTAAACTGTTTCAAGGTAGAAATACATTGTTACCTCAAATAATTTTTTATGTGCTTATGGGATTGAATTAATTGTTTGAATTGGCATAGAGATATGTACAAGAGATTATTTTAATTTCATAAGTATGTATGTGCATTAACACATTTGCTTATTAAAATTTGTTTAATCGGTTGAATTGACATAGAGATATAGTCAAGAGATAAATAAATTTTTGGTAAGTAAGTATGTTCATAAGTTAGCAAATTACTGAGTTGCGGTGGATTTATTCGTAACAAGATAAACATGAGTTTAATAATTCTAAGTTAAGAAATGTAATTAATCTAACACAATTATGTCATCTAAATCATCTTTTGAAATCGTGCATTGGAACTTTTATTTTATTTTTATTTATTTTACTTAGTTAAAATCCTAGTTTTAATCACCTCCTAAAATCAAAATATTTTCTTCACCAAAGTGTTTTTAAAATTGCATTCATAAATAATTCTTTTCACAGGTCCTGGGTAGATACGATAACTCAACATTTACTTATCACTTTATTACTTGTTGTGATTGTGTACACTTACACATTTCCGTTGTTCTAAGTTTTTGGTATTTGTTGCAGTCTGCTTTTTAAAAGTCATTATTTTGAATTTGTTAGTTTTGCATTTTGGTTTATTTTTACATTCAATTTTAACTTAATTAATTTTTCTATGATTATTCCAGTGTTTATGAGTATTGATCGAATTATCGATTTACTTCAGAGACCCGAAATTGAAAAAACTTTTCGACAACGAAAAAGAGAAGCAAGTCAGAGAAGGACCGAAGAGATGAACATTGAAAATTTGAATCTAGGAAACAGAGCAAACCCTCCTCAAAATCCTATACTTATTGCTGATGATATGGATAGAGCTCTATGACAGTATGCAGTGCCAGTGTTTCATGATCTTAATCCGCGTATTAGGAGACCGAAATTAACGCTCAACAATTCGAGCTGAAGCCAGTTGTAACACCCTAAAAATCCTAGTATTGATATATTGCATGATTTGGTGTTTAGATTATGAAGGAAAATTTTCTTACTTTTATTTTTGTGTTTATTATAGAAAGAAGAGTATAGCATAATTTGGGCAAAGAATAAATTTTATATTTGAGAATTTATTGAAGAGAAGCAAGTGTCATTAATACTTAAGTTAATTTAAGTGTTAATAAGTGACATAAGATGAGTACATGGCATGGTGGTGTTGGCGCATGAGTTGTAGCATGAGGGGAGAGGTTCGAATCCCTTGTTTAGCATCTAGGTAAATTTTATTTTTAATTTTTCTGCACATGTATAGCAAGTGTCGGCCAAGCATAAATATGGTAAGTGTTGACCTTGTTATTTTTGGTTAGTATATCAAAGGAATAAGGTAAGTGTAAACATATGGTATGGAATCAAAATTTATGGAAAGATATGGGGACATAAGGCTTATATCAAGGAAAAGTTTTGGAAACAAAATCATGGCCATTTGACCATGCATTTGGACTAACAATATGGTCTAGGGAGGGCCAATTTTGGTGTTAGTTGGCTAGGATTAGTTTTGGTCATTCTTAGCATTTTGTGCATAGTTTTGAAACTCTTTCTACCTTTCCCCTTGGCGAAATTGAACATTGGTAAACCTTAATCTTTTGACCATTTGGTCACTTTTGCATATCACCTTAGGATTCTTTTGTGAGTTCTTTTCTTAGTGACGAAATCACCTATACCAAAAAGCCATTCTTTTCTTTTCTTCTCCCATTCTTAGAATATACAATGCTATCAAATTCATCTCTTTTCTTTCTCTTTTCTTCTCTTTGAAAACGAATCTTCATCATCATCTTTTTCTTCCATCTTTTATTTCTTTCTCATAATTCTTTTCAATCAAAATTCTCTCCATTAATTCTCTCATGGCCGAATGCTAGTGTGCCCATAGCCGAATTTTTTCTCTATTCCTAAGCATCAATCTCAACCGTTTCTTTTCAACCGTGGATAATAGGTAAGGGTTCCTTTTTGGTTTATATTAGTTAATAGAGGTTTGGCTGAATTTTAATAGTGGTAAGAGGATCTTTTGGATCGATATTTATTATTCCTTCTATTAAACATTTCCAATGGTTATATTTTAGTGCGATAACGGAAGATCGGAAATCAAGTGGTCGTGAGTGACATAGAACGCTTAGATCGATTCTCCTTGTGGAACAAGAATATTTGTGGTAAGGAAATCTCGTTATTAAAACCTTTAGTCATAATCGATATAAATATTATTAGGACGTGCTAACAATCTTTTGATATTGAAGACTTTCAAAATAGGGAAGAAAAGGGTGGTGTTTAGTCTTCGTAAGAGGGGCGGATCCGCTATTCCCCCATTTAAAAGAAGGGCTATTTCTGGAATCCGGGATTTTCCACCAGGTTACGGACCATCTTTCGAAGGAAGTCAATTATTTGAAGTGGTACGAACTTCCGAGCCTTTATACGTTAGTGGATTCTCAACGTATAACGAACCAATAAATGTGGAGAAACCAGAAATCGAAGTGATTCAAAATCAAGAGGGTAAGGTTTTGGATCTATTATCGATAATGTATTTTTTAATACAAAATAGTGTTCTAGCGGATCGAAATATGTTTTAGGTATCGAGGAGTGAGAATGATTAGTACTCTCGATATCGAGGTGTGTAACTTCACACTTTTTCTCGGGTTTGGATGTTATTGCGGTATTGAGTAAAATCGTAAAAATGTTTAGATCGGCTTAAAACGTAATAATTGGTATTTCGACGAAAATACGTGAAAACGACAAAATTGTAGAAATTACAAAAATGCCTCGAGAAATTAGTAGTAAATATGTAAAATTGTATATCTCGTAATAATTGGGCGAAATCTACATTAGAACGATAATTGGGCGAAATCTCATTGGATCATAAATGGGCGTAATCTCATTAAATTGTTAAATGGGCCTAAAAGTCATTATATTGAAAATTGGGCGAAATCTCGTTAGATCGATAATTGGGCCAAAATCTCGTTAGATCGATAATTGGGCGAAATCTCGTTAGATCATAAATGGGCCGTAATCTACATTAAATTGTTAAGCGGGTGAAATCCTCGCTAGATTGATAAATGGGCCAAATTCCTGCTAAATCGTAAATTGGGCATAAGTTGTTAAATTGTTAATTGGGCCAAATGTTATTTTTGGGCCTTAATAAAAATTGGAAATATTGACTCTTGTTAATGGGCTTTTTTTTAATTAAATCATGGTATAATCATAGTTTACTTTGCATACATATTGCATGGGTTGGGAAAATGATGAAGAGAAGAAGGCCTGTTGCCAAAAATCTAGTTCGGTGGCTTTGCCACAAAATTATGGCTATTTGCCTCTAGTTCGGTGGCTCTGCCACAAAAATTTATAAATGGCTATTTGCCTCTAGTTAGGTGGCTCGCCACAAAATAATAATTGGCTCAATGCCTCTAGTTCGGTGACTTTGTCACAATCTAGTTCAGTGGCTCGCCACAAATATAAATTGGCTTAATGCCTACGATTGGTGTGATGGCGGGTGGGTTGACTTGATCCCCAGGTGTGATGGTTGGTACGGGGTGTGTAGCGGATGGAATTAGGTTTGGGAGGAAAATTCATTTTACATGCATGTTATTAATTATGTTATTCATTATGCTATTAATTATGTTATTCATTATATTGTTAATTTCGCTTATGGGCTCAAGGCCCAAATCCATAAATTGAAAATCGCCCGATGGACAAAGTAAGTGAGTTATACATCGAGTTCTAGTAACTCACCCCTCAAATTTTCCATCTCGGGTAATGGAAATTGATGTGGACTTGGGCGAGGATGACTTCGTGGAGGCCATACTGCAAAACATGGGTTTATTAAACTCTGAACTTTTTAATAAGTATTTTACTATTTTGGGTTAATGTAATAAGGGCCTCTATTAATAATTTTATGGATTTTTATGTGTGTTGGTTTTAAACTATATTTTGAACATTTAAATATGGGCTTATGATTATATGATGTTTTTATCAAAATAAATTGGGTTTTCAAATATATGAAATTCCTTTATAAATATTTTATTATTATTAACTCTTAAATAAATTACGAAGGGTTTTTGATAATACAATGTTAATAATGTTTTCAACTAATGTTTTCTAATATACATCAAATTAAAATACTCTTGATTTTTATTAAACCCGTAATTAAAAATAATATTGTAGTTTTCAACTTATTGAAGATTTTAAGATAGCTCGATTCATGTAACAAACCAAATCTAGTCTTAATGCATAGACCGGGTTTGGGGTGCTACACCAGTCATGTTCTAGATGCTTCAGATAGTGGGCCAATTCAGTGGAATGCCTATCGAAGATCCTCATCTTCACTTAAGACTATTTATGGAGGTGAGCTGTAACACCTCTAACCTACAACCGTCGCCAGAATAGGGTTAAGAGGCATTACTAAACTTATAACATAAATCAACATTCATAATCATATCTCATTCAAATACAATCACTTTATACCTTAAAAAGGCCTACGAGGCCTTAAACATGTTTTAGAAATGGTTCGGGACTAAACCGATCATTCAGAACAAATTTGGGAAATTTAGAAAATTTTTGCTTCAAATAGGGGACACACGCCTGTGTGGGTAGGCCGTGTGTCTCGCACGGCCACTAGACACGCCTGTGTCACCGGCTGTGTGAAAACAGGGGTTACATACTGACTTGGGTCACACGACCAACCACACGCCCATGTGTCTAGCCCATGTGCCTATTCGAAATGGCCACACACGCCTATGTCCAGACTGTATGCTAGGCCGTGCCAAACCTGTAGTGTAACAATCCGATTTAGGCCCTAGTCAGAATAGTGGTTTTGAGACCAAAAATATGAGTCGTAAAAATATTTTAATATTATTTTTCGTGCCTAAGATATGTGATTAATTATGTGTTAAAGTTTCGTGAATTAATTTGTCTGTTTGCATGCTTAATTTGATAAAAAGGACTAAATCACAGAAAATGTAAAAGTAGCTTTCTAATCGATTAAGTATTAAATTGATGTGTCTTTATAAAGATGGGGTCCTTATGTGGAAAATTGGCCATTAATTAATGGCATGGCCGGTTTTGGGCTTGAAATATGTGATTTTCTAATTTATGTATAAAGGTTATTATGGTAAAATAATAATAATATATGTTATAATAATAAAGACAAAATGGTGGCCATTTTTATGTGTCCTTCCATTGAAAAACAAAGAAAAGAAAAAGAAATAAGAAGCTAGGGCATTCGACTATCAAGTTCTTTGATTTAAGGTATGTTTGACTTCGATTTTTGATAATTTCTATGTTTTTGTAATCGTTGCTTTGAGTACTTCCAAACCCATGCCTTAATTTTGTGAATTGATAACGATTTTGAAAAGTTCCATTGATGAATTCATGAGTTTTGTGATGATTTTGATGAAAATGAAAGATATGTGTTAGATTAACAGTTTGTCTTTGTAGTTTTGATGAATTTGAGTAATTTGTACTTAATTGAGAAAATAATATTCTAAAGGACTAAATTGTGAAATAAATAAAATGTGAGGACTTGTATGAGAATGGGTAGTATTCGGCCAAGCATGGAATGTATTGAATTATGTGTATTTTTTAATTTTGTGAAATAAGGACTAAAATGTCAAAATGTGAAAATGTGGGGACTAATTTGTAAATGCCCTAAATGTGTGTTCTTGGATTGAATTGAATGAATTGGTGAATAAAAGAGTTAAATTTGAATATGTATAGATCAAGAACCGAAGAAAATAGATTTAGATCACGGAAAGTCTAAAGTGATCGGGTAGTCGAAATCGCTCGTTTATTCCGAATTCAAGGTAAGTCGATATACAAATAAATGTATTTGATTTGAATTATTTATATATCTATGAGATATAAATTGTATAGTAAATGTTTGAAATGGAATGTATATGAAATCTGAGGATATGTCGACAAGTTATCAAGGTTTGAGAAGTCCCATACGAACCTAGGAATAGATAGGATTATATATGTCATGACATAGGTGTCCGATATGTGATATCATGTAAGACCACGTCTGGGACGTTGGCATTGATTCAAGATTTTGTGTAAGACCACGTCTGGGACGTTGGCATCAATATGAGATTTACGTGTAAGACTATGTCTGGGACATTGACATCGTATTTGATTCGTGTAAGACCCTGTCTGGGGCAGTGTGTAACACCCCAAACCCGACCTAGAAGTTAGGCCCGAATCTGGCGTGTCACATTGAAGTGTTTTTTGAAAACCATGTTTTCATTGAAAGCCCTTCTTGTTTAAAAGCTTAAGTAAAATCCCAGTTACATTAGTTTATTTTTAAAACATGGTACATTGAAAAATTATTAGTTTAATTCCCAAAACATCTTTTCAGTTGCAGAAGCAAATTTTGGAAGTAATTGATTTAGAAAAAAGATTAAGTCGCGAAACCATTTTGAGAATGTTGCAAAAATGTAGTGTTGTTTTAAAAGTAGTTAACATTTTGGAATACCGTGATTTACTTCTAAAGTAAATAAAAACCCAAAGTTAAAATCCAGAAACTTAAGAGGCCTTATTACAACCCAAATCAAACTACTTGAATGTAAGCAACCAAAACGGAAAACATAAGCAGTGTGTGGCCTTCTCCGAGTCCCTTATAGCATCGATCCATCTAAGGCTGGGTATTACCTGCAGAGTTAAAAACGGGGTGAGTTTACGAAAACTCAGTGTGTAATCCCCTTACTAGAGTAATAGTCAGTATATAGAAACAAAACTCAAACGATGCGAGCCAAAACCCTTAACGATATGATGCAGTCCGATTCCAGATTATACGTGGGCCAAATCCCACCACAATATCAGTTAGGTCACAGCCCATAACGGAATTAATTAGGCCTAGCCCAAGCCAATAACAAAACAAGTGGGCCTAAGCCCAGTATAGTGACAGATCTCATAAATAGATATGCAACAGTATGAGGATGCATCCCACCTCGATCCAGCCAACGCACCACCCGTACCAACCCTACACTTCGTGAGGATAAAATCGACCCACCCACCAAAGACACCACCTGTTAGCTTAGGTTGTGGCCCTAATCAAATCACAAAGAAAGTCGCTAGTATATATATACGATTTTAAGCCTTCAGTAGCGGTATTATAATTGGCACAAAGCCATTAGTAACTGTATTATGTTTGGCACATAGCCATCAGTGACGGTAATATAATCGACACACAGCCTTGGATAAATATGATTGACACAAAGTCATCGGTATATATGTTAGGCACATAGCCACAGGTAAATACAATTGGCACAAAGCCATAATCAAGATGGCCTAGAGCCATATTTAGGTTGGCATAGAGCCATAATCAGATTACGCGGCTTTAAGCCACCCATCGGTCCACAGTCGTCTCGGGTGACTCGTGTGACCTTAGCAGATCATACTGGATCACAGTCGTCATGCGACCCGTGCGACCCTATCAGAACTTCCTCTGTATCAATGTCCCAACCCCATGCAATATGTCGTGTATGTCATGCTCAATCGTTACACGTGTATGCAAAATGGCCATGCATAGTAACAGTCATTTACACACATATTAAAAGCATATCAGTCACATGACCATAGTCAAATTAGTTAAAACATAGTCATACATTCATAGTTAGATCAGTCATAGTCTTAATCAGTCAGTTACCCGCAAGGGCAAAATAGTCATTTACCCTATAAAGGTATTTCGGTAATTCTACCATACATGGGTAATTCAGTAATTCTACCCTACAGGGGTAATTCAGTAATTCTACCCTACAGGGGTATTTTGATAATTTTGCAAACTGAGGTGTTTCGATAATTTTGAAAATCGGGGGTATTTCAATAATTTTACAAATTAGGGGTATTTTAGTAATTTTGTAAACTGGGGTATTTCGATAATTTTGCAAATCGATGGTATTTTGGTAATTTTTCAAATCGGGGGTATTTCAGTAATTTTGTAAATTGAAGGTATTTCGGTAATTTCGTAAACTGGGGGTATTTGGATAATTTTGTAAACCAAGGGTATTTTGGTAATTTTGCAAACTAGGGTATTTCGGTAATTTTGTAAACTGATGTATTGTAAACAGAGATAACGATGAGAATAGGCTAGGGCCCATTCTCACCCAAATGGGCCCCACGCTCGTGTGGCCCATTTAGCCCAAATCTAGCCACAGATATGAGATTCACATAGTCCGGTCTAATATTTACTACACAATCATACAACTTATCTGATTGGGCCCATGGGCCCCACATGGCCCTTTTGGCCCATCGTGGCCCAAATAGCCTAAACCCACAAGGACACTCATGATGGCCTCAACTATTGCATCAAAGCTCCCCACGCAGGCCTTGCGCTCATGTAACTACCATCGTCGTGTGGCAGCATTTCGGCATTTGCTCTCTGACTAGAGTAGTCTGAAATACACACGATAGGAATTTGGAGTTAATCGACTTCGAACACTCCTATGCCCAAATGCCAACCAAGGTATGCTTACTCTCCTCATAGATCGCTTTATTTAAAGCCGACTTCTTGCTTACTCTCATGCTAGCTTCCGATGTGGGATCCTCCATCAATCCTCCAAAGTAGTCCCAAATTAGCAAATAGTCACCTTTAGTATGCAAGGGGTTTGAACTCGAGGCTCCCAGAACTTAATCCATCTTGCTAGCCACCTTACCAACTAGCTCCTTGTGTTATGTTTTCCCCAACAATATTCTTAAAGCCTACTCACTTACATCCAGGGTTTTATTCACCTAAACCAAAATTTTTCCTAAAGCTCAGGTTTGAACCCAAGACTTCATGGAAGCCCCCTAACCATCCAAAATCACTCACCTAATAGGTCCAACTTGTATTTGTGCCGTTCTCTTGTTCACAAAAGTTTTAAACGCTCTTATGCCTAAGGCCCAATAGGCCCAATTCTACTAGGCCCAAATTCAAGGTGTTACACAGTGGCATCGATATCTGAGTGCATGTAAGACCTTGTCTGGGATGTTGGCATTGTATGCCTATTTCGAGCACTCTGAGTATCCTATTAGATTCCGAAAGGGTTCAATGGGCAAGTCCGCGAAAAGAATGTCTATGTGAGAAGTACTAACGATTCAGGTACGATTAAAAAGTACATTATGTGTGTATGAAAGGTAAGTGTTTATATAAGCTTACTAAAGTGAATGTGTGATTATTTGCTTAAATGAGCTATGTGTATATATGATATTGAGTTGAGGAATGTGGCAAGCTATAGCTAAGCAAATGAGCCAAAGAATATGTGATGAAATTGCAATGAGAAAAATTAATGTCATTGTATCAATGTAACTATGTTCAATTTATGTTAAGTTTATTTGTATATGGCTTACTAAGCTTTTGGAAAGCTTACTCTATGTGTGTTTACTCTGTTTATAGGTCATGAAAACTACGAAAGGCTAGGGGAATCGTCAAGGATTATCACCACACTATCAAACTCTATTTTGGTACTTTTGAATGTGAATATATACATATATACAAATATGGCATGTATAAGCTAGTTATTTGGTATATGTTTGAGATATGAAATAGCCATGTGATATGGCTGGATATAAGTTTGTGTTATGAATGACTAGTTAAGTCTTATGATGCTAGTTTTGGTATAGTTTGATAGCCAATGAATTGGTCATATAAATGGTAAGCCTAATGATGTATAGCTAGCATATTGTTTTTGGTAAATTTGTGATGGATTATGCTTGATGTGTTTGTGATATTATGGAGTTAAATGACTATTAAGTTGGTGGGGTTGATAGGCTCATTATGGAGTAGAAATGAAGCATAATTTGATGTATTTTGGGTAGCCAATTGTGTATGTGATGATGCTTGTCTGTGTTTAGATGAATGACCCAAGTGTGGGTGGCATTTTGGCCTTATAAATGGCCTATATTTGCCCACATAGTTGAGCACACGGGCGTGTGGCTCGACCGTGTCCCTCGTGGTTTTATTTCGAAACAAGTCAGGCTCGACCACAGGCTAGACACACGGGAGTGTGACTGGTCGTGTGGTGCTAGTCAGGCTCGACCACGGGTGAGACACACGGGCGTGTCTCAGGCCGTGGGGACCAGTAAGTATGTATGCCCTGTTTTGACACGACTTAGACACACAGGCGTGTCTGAGGCCGTGGGAGGCACACGGCCTACCCACACGGGCGTGTGACCTCTGTAACTTAGTAAAATTTTTAAATTTTTGAGAATATCCATATGTGTTCGGTTTAGTCTCGGCCTCTCTCCAAAGCATGATTAAGGTCTCGTAGACTTATTTAAGGGACACTTTGATGTGTTTTGTCAAACTTTGCTATAAAATGTCAGTAAATGGTTTTGATTGTTTAGTAATGCCCTTAAACCCTGTTTTGACGACGATTATGGGTTAGGGATGTTACATGTAGGGTATACTGACTTATGCCACACGACCATTCACACTCCCATGTGTGAGGCCGTGTGGAGCATACTGACTTGCTTCCAATTGTAACACCAGGGGACACACGGTCGTGTACTATGACCGTGTGTCACACCTGATTGAGTCACACTTGCAGTGTGCTCTACCCATGTGGATGAAAATAGGCTAGTTACAAGCCACATTTCTCACCCAAAGAAACACACCTATACAAGTGCAAATGATACTGTTTCCATACACAACTAAACAACCAAATCAACCTCAAATCATCATGTAATAGCCTGTTTTTGAGTCAAATCGGAACAGTGGTTTCAAAGCCACAAATCTAAAGTTAAAATATTTAATTTTATTATTTTATTATAGTTTACTGACATGATAGAATTATTATATGAAAGTTTAAGTAAAGAAATTTTCTTGTTTGAATGTTTAATTAGGTAAAAAAGACTAAATCGCGTAAAGTGTAAAACTTGTGTTCTATTAGCTAAAAGTGTCAAATAGCTATAGAACATTAAAGTAAAGGTCCTTAAGTGATAAATGGGCCATTTTTGGTTAGTGGATGATGATAGCATGGAAATTGGTGTAGTTTTTAATAATTTTAAAGGTTAATTTAGTAAATTGGTAAATAAGGTTAATAAAATAAAACACAACAATTTTGGCTTCATTATCATCTTGATAGCCAGAATTTTAAGGCTTAGAAAAGCCATGGAGGCACTTTGAAGGTTTGGTCACATTGAAGCTAAATGTAAGTCCATTTTTGCTCAGTTTGTAATGATTTCTACGTTTTTGTGATCGTTGTTTTGTATTCTAGCTAGCCTGTACCCTTGATTTTGTAATTTTTGAAGATATGTCATATTGACATTGTTTAATGATTGAGTAATTTGATAGTTGATGATAGATTATGAAGGTATATTGATAGTTAAACTAGTTTTGTAAAGTGATTTTGATGAAAATGTCCAAAAGGGATTAAATTGTGAAATGGTAAAATGTGAGGGTTAAAAGTGTGAAATAATGAAAGATATGGGTTGCTAGGAGTCCTATGAAATTGACTAGGCATGGATTGGTACCAAATTGCATGAATTTACAATTTTATGTGATAAGAACTAAATTGTAAGCGATATGAAAGTATAGGGGCAAATGTGTAAATTTGCCAAAAGATGAATTGTGGACTAAATTGAATAGATTGAGTGCTGAATGCATTGAATTTGATAATTTATAGATCAAGAAAAGCCAAAATCAAGTTTAGATCAGGAAAAAAGGAAGATTGACGAATAGCCGATAGTTTTTATCCAAGCAATACGAGGTAAGTTCGTATAATTAGAATTGAACTTTAAATACTTGTGTTTATTTGAAATGTATGTATATGATTGAGTATTTGATATACTTGGAATACAAATGCTTAATTGATAAAGATTGATTATTACCGAGCCCCGTTTGAACCGTATGAATTCGTAGGATACGAGTGACATGTCACTAGGGTTACCGTTTCGGTCGAGCTCTTGCATTTGTTGTGGACTCACCACAGCTCGTATGAGCTTACCGATATATCAGCTCATAAGAGCTTACTGTTCTTAGCTCATACGAGCTTACTATTTCAGCTCGATAGAGCTTACTATCCATCAGCTCAGGAGGAGCTTACCGATCATGCTCGAAAGAGCGAACATGATAATGAATTAACGAATTATTGATGTAAATCACCCGAGTATCCTTTGGAGTTCTAATGGGTTCAATGGGCATAAATACTGTTTATAATGATAAGTACTGTTATTGAATGAATTATTGATTATATGTGTAATAGAGCCTAGTCAGAATAGTGGTTACGAGACCACAAATCCAAAGTAGAAATATATGTTTTATGGTTTTATGAGGTCTATGACATGGTTGCATGGTTGTGTGAAAACTTCATGAAGAAATTTTATGATTTTGTGATCAATTTATCTTTTAGGACTAAATTGTAAAAATTGAAAAAATGAGATTCTAGAAGTTTTAAGTATGGGATAGCATTAGAAAATTTATTAGAGGTCCTTATTTAGTAATTAGACCATTAATCTTATGATGGACAAAATGGATATGGAAGGGAAAAATCTTAAGAAGGGCCTTAAGGGCATTTTGGTTATTTGGTTAATAAATTAATAAAATGGAAAAAGAAGTCAAAATTGGTGTCCATCTTCATCTTCCATAGCCAAAATTTGCAAGGAGCCATAGCTAGGGTTTTGTTTCACTTTCAAGCTTAATTTATGACCAAGCTAGCTCGGGGATCGTAGGAAGTCGGAGCTCGATTCACATTATCAAGCTATTATTTTGGGTATGGCATGTATAGGAACTTGGTCATTTTGTTATATGTCATATTGGTTAGGAAAGGTGTTGGCTATTAATGTTACTTATTTCATTTTGTAAATGGCCATTGGAATTGGCCAAAACTAGTTAAGTTATATCTATTTAATGATGATGAAATTCATGAAGTGCAAGCTTGTGCAATTGAATGAGTAATGTGTGAAGTATATGCATGATGAAGCAGGTGTGAAATTAAGGTGTGGATGTCTTGATTTTGGATATTAGAGGTGCATTATTATTATGCTATGTGTTCTGGAAATGGTATAAGTGTGGTTACTTTTTAGGGTGGCAAATGGCTTAGTAAATATCTTTATAATTATCCACATGGTCTGCCTCATGGGCGTGTAGCCTAACCGTGTGTCCCCTGCACCTAATTTGTGAAAAATCAATTTTGTTACACGGGCTAGCACACGAGCGTGTGACTCAGCCGTGTGATCCTAAATGTCTGCTGACGTCATAAATAGAATGTCAAGGTTTTTACACAGGGGCTAAGACACGGGCGTGTCATGGTAGTGTGAGGGACACGGGCCATAGACATGGGCTTGTGCCAAACTGTGTGAAAACCCTGTAAGTTTGAAATGAAAAATAAAATCCACATGGACTAGGGACATGGGCGTGTGTGACCACAAGGCCTACCCACACGGGCGTGTTCCTTTCCACACGGGCGTGTGGCCCTGTTTTGATTGAAAATTTTCTAAGTATTCGTAAGCTTTCGGTTCAATCCTGAACCAATCTATATGCATGTTTCAGGTCTCGTAGGCCCGTAATAGGGACAATATGATTATGAATGAAAATTTTTGAGTTGGAATGAAAAATTATGGCTTGATTTTGTGTGATTAAGTATGTTAAGTTTGGTAATGCCTCGTACTCGGTTCCGGCATCGAATACAGGTAAGGGGTGTTACAATATGAATTTGGTATGATGTATATATTGAGTATTAAATTGTGATAATGGATGATTTCATGTATTAATATGACTAACCTATGGATGAATGTTTGTGTTAGGCATTTGGAAATTGTATGAAGTTTACCTTAATTATTTGTATTGATTTGCTATAAATGGTAAGTTTAATTCTAAATTATACGTATTTACTAAGCTATAAAGCTTACTCTGTTTCTTTTCTATATATTATAGAGGCTCGATAGCTTGATCGCTTCAGACAAGTCGGAGTTACACATCACACTATCCAATTGCCGATTGGTACTTTTGAACTTGTGGATAATTGTAAATATGGCATGTATAGGCTAGTTTTAAACTTGATAAATATGGTTACTTGAGATTATGGTTTTGGTACATTTTGTGTAAGGTTAAGCCAAGTGATTTGGCTAAACTTGATAGTATGTTTTGGTATGTTTTGTCAAATGTTGATGGAAATTATGCAAATGATGTCTTGTTATTTGAAAGGTTTATGAATGGAAGATGTATGATATTAGTTAAGCTTTTGAATGGTAGGAAGAAATGGTATTATATGTGTATGAATTGTTATGAAATGGCTGCTAATTGGGTTGTAAAATTGTTACCATTATGATTGTGTATGCATATGATAATAAGGTGGCAAAATGGCTTTGCAAATAGCCTATTTTTGTCCACACGGGTAGGGACACGGGCGTATGTCTCAGACGTGTGTGACATATGGTCATGTTACACAGCTGTGTGTCTCCTGGTGTTGATTTTGAATTGAAGTCAGTATGCTCCACACGGCCTCACACACGGGCGTGTGACCGGTCGTGTGGTACAAGTCAGTATACCCCTTAAATAGCACACGACTTAGCACACGGGCGTGTGACTTCGCCATGTTGCATAAGTCAATATACCTTATAGTTTTGACACGGCCTAGTACACAATCTAAAACACGGGCGTGTGTGGCCACTTCGAAGGACACATGGGCTAGGCACATGGGCGTGTGGTCCGTCGTGTGACCCAAGTCAGTATGTATGCCCTGTTTTCACACGGCCTGGGATACGGGCGTGTTTGGAGCCATGTGAGGCACACGGCCTGTCCACACGGGTGTGTGACCCTTGAAATGTTGAAATTTTTCTAAGTTTCCAAAATTTTCGTATGTTATCAATTTAGTCTCGAACCACTTCTAATGCATGTTTAAGGCCTCGTAGGCCCTTATAAGGGATAATGTGTTTGTGATGTAATGGTTGTAACGCCCCGAATTTGGGCCTAGTAGAATTAGGCCTATTGGGCCTTGAGTGTAGGAGCATTTTAAAATTTTTGAGAATATGAGAATGGCATTATTGCAATTTGGACTTATTAGGTAAGTGATTTTGGAAGGTTATGGGGCTCCTATGAAGTACCGGGGTCAAGTTAGGCCATAGGATTTTTTTTTTTGATTTTTAGCCTTAGTGGAACCCTAATCTCAAAAGGTATGACTCATAAGTATATTAGGGTAAAATGAGACACAAGTTGGCCATACGGTAGGTTGGTTGTGGCATCACTAAGGAACAAGGGGAAAAGGAGTTCGATTCCCTTGGCAAGCATTTAAAGGTATTTATTTTGTGCTTTCGTAGTGGAAGCAGTAGAGTTAAGATCAAACTCTTTGGAGGTTGGGAGGCTTGGTCAAATGGTTTGAATGAGAGATAGAGAGTGAATTAAGAAGGGATTTGTGGAGGAAATCATAGGGATGGATGAGTGTAGGGAGTTGGCCGAATATGGGGAGGAGTATGGGGAATTTCGGCCAAAGATATTGGCATTTTGGAAAGTGCATATTCGGCCAGTGTAAGTGAAGTGCTGTTTCTGCTCAAGTTCAATTTGGAGAGAATGTTGTTTTTGTATTTTCGGCTATAGCATTTCAGGATTGATTGCTTCGATTTTCTTTGCCGAAACCCCGAGCTTTCTATTCTTTATCTTTCTCATCTTCTTTAAAACATTATTTTTTTACTTGTTGTTGCCTAAACAGTATTGGCGAATCCTTCCTCTAACTCTTTTCTTACTATAGCCGAATCTTTCCTACACCTACCATTTTAGCTTGTGTTCTTTGATTGATCTTCATTTCGGTTTAGCCTCCATAGCCGAAATCTTTTTCTCCCTTCTTTCTTTTTCTCTCTTTGAGACTTGGCCGAACTTGTTGGAAAGTTACCACTCATGCAACTCTTGTTCGACCTCCCATCTCTTTCAATTGTTCATTTTCTACTCAATAGCCAAAACCCCTAACCCTTTCCTTCTAGTTTTTGATTGGCTTACTTTACTTCTTCTCATCTTTGGGTTCTTCATTTTGGTTAAATTCATAACTGAATCTCAGCCCTGGGTGTTTTCTGCTTATGCCAAATCTCTTCTCCCATTCGGCTCCTTTTCGACCTAAGGTATGGTGTGCCTTCCTCTAGTTTCTTTCTTGTCTTTCCTCTGGCTGAATCTCTCACTCTGGTTCTTTTTACTAAGGCGAATCAAGTCATTCTCTTCTACCTCTTATCATTCTTCTAGCCTTGGATTTGGAAGATTGGTTAGTAGGTAAGATTAAAATTTGAATATAGGTGGTGAGGTTATACTTATTGGTTGATTCTTACTCAAGCCGAATGGATGTCTTGAGTTCTTTTGGGGTCATGATTAAGGTGTTGCTAACATCATTTTTTCGTGCCAAACACTACTAGTGTCTCGATCGCTTAATCGGAGGCCAACTAAACACCTATCTCATTGCGAGAGATCTCTTGGTCATTGGTGGCGGTGTGGATTAAGTTGTCAATTTTGACCTATTGGATATGTCTTGCTAAGATTAAGACTAATGGTTTAAAGTGTATTGATTCAATAGGTGCGTAATCTCGAAGGTTTCAATCTACGCTTGTAACAGGTGTGTAATCTCACAACCTTCTGGATGAATGCTTGCAATGTTCTGTGAATCGGCCGAAAAGCCAAAAAGCCAGAAAACTGGCAACTGTGACCACTTGAGCGTGCGAGCGCTCATAGTGGTGAACCAAAACATGATTGATGACGGTAAGCCATTGGGAGTGTCACAAACAAAACCGTGGCCGAAACATATGAGGGCTGACCGGCTGAAAGCAGGTTGAGCAGCCCAATGGGCCAAGAGCCCATATGGGCAAAATTGATGGAAAACTATCAAATGATAGATGTGATTGCAAAATCTATAAAACTGAGACCGAAACCATGCGAAATGGGCCACACAAGCGTGTGGGCCCATTTAAACTGAAATAGATTTTAGGCTCAATAGTTCCGTAGAGACCCAAAAAGGGTTACAGTATTGCTCAAGGCAATAGGAGGCCTTCAGAAAGGCCATTAAATGCTAAATTATCAAAATACCCCTGGTGGGTAAATTATCGAAATACCCCTAGAGGGTAAATTATTGAAATACCCTTAATGGGTAAATTCTTGAAATACCCTTGGTGGGTAGAATTCTTGAAACACCCTCGTTGGGCAAAATTATCATTATACCCTTAGGGGTAGATTTGGTATGTTGTATATAGTGTGATTAATTGCCAAGATGATACATTATTGCATACCTTTGAATAATTATGCCATGACATGTTGCATTGGGTTGGGTTATATTTATGGAGGAAATATTGTCTTGGTGGCTATGCCACAATATATCAATTTAGTGGCTCGACCACATATCTTTATTCTTGCGACTTTCTTTGCATATATCTTAGCGACTTATTGTATTCTTGGATTATAGAAATGGGTGGGTTGACTTGGTCCCCACATGGAGTGTAGGGCTAGATTGGGGTGAAATTGCATTCATTATTTGCATTACCATGACTTTAGGGTAGAGGCTGAATCAATCTTGTATGGGGTTTAGGCCTGATGAGACTATGACTATATTTGAAAATGGGATTACACACTTAGTTCTTGTAACTCACCCCTTTCTTTTCCATAACATTGCGGTAATCCCGGTGATAGTGGATTTGGGTCTTTGCGGAGGACTCAATGGTGGCCATACTTGAGTTGTTCCTCATGAAACTCGATGAAATTCAATTTATGCTTTATTTTAAGATTATTTCTTTTGGGTTAATATTTTGTAATAAGGCCTTTGGATTTTATTTTCTTTTAACTCCTAATTCGGCTATTCTTAAACCGTTAAATGGTTGAATACTGAGTTTTCCAAAATGATAATAATCTTTTCCAAAATGTCATGTATCCGCAACTATTCAAGTTCAATTTTCACAACAAAAACTGTTTTTTCTAAAATAATAACAACTTAATAAAAATGGGCATTAAGTAAATCGGGTTTTTATAAACAAACAACGAAACTCGGAGTTTTCAAGAGAGACGCAACGTTTTCAATGAACACTTACCTTTTCAACTATCTTTTAGTGTGACATGGGAATATATATACTTTAAACTACATAACTTAATCATGCCATTTCAAATAGCCAAAAACACTTCCAACAACCAAATCAAAGTAACCATAGTCTGTACTTATCAAACCTTACATCATTATTAGGCCAAATGTCATGGCTAAATACATATCAAGCACATATGCATCAATCACCAAAATTACTTATACTCAACAAATAACCACAAAATCTATACATGCCATATAACCAATATCACAAAGCTTATAAGTACCAAACCATAGCTGGATAGTGTGATATGATCTCCGATGACTTCCAACCCGAGCAAGCTTCTGAATCACTATAAACATAGAAATGATAACAAAGTAAGCTATAAAGCTTAGTAAGCTCGTATGATAATAACTTATCTCATCAAATAAACACATTTTAAGCCATTATAAATACTATAATATAACTTGTATAATTCCACCTTTATGTCATGTATCCGTTCACATAGTTAACCAAGAATTTCATAGGTTTATTCATTTCAATGCTTATATGGTTTGAGTACTTCTTATCAATTCATTCACATTTACATAAGAATAAGCAAATAGAAATAAACTATATTCAATTCAACAACCATCACATTTATATATATATATATATATTCAATTGAACCATATGAATTCTCATAATTTTCCATTTACTCATCATATGAAATTCACTTTTAACACTTACTTGTCGATTTCTATCACGAGTACTTGACTGAGTCGTACCATCACTTGTAACCACGTTTCATCAACATTTCCTGTTGAACCATTTGGAATACTAAAGGATACTTGCGAATCTAGTACACGATCAGTACCAATGCCATATCCCAGATATGGTCTTACATGTAATCTCATATCGATGCCAATAGCCCAACTATGGTCTTACACGAAGTCTCATATTGATGCCATATCCCAGATATGGTCTTACACGTAATCTCAATAACCCTAATTTCATGACATTTGTATCCTATCTATTCTTAAGGTTCAACCAGGACTTTTGCTGTATCGAATCTCTGTCAATCATTTTCGTAGTATCGTACTCAATAGCATTCACATTTCATTTCAATAATATAGAATTTACCACAATTATATCAATTAAGCATTTATACATATATAATTTAATGCTTATTAAACATACGAACTTACCTCGTTCGCTGTAACGACAAATTAGGTCGACTAATCGATACTTTGTTTTCCCCCGTTCTAGATCCAAATCTCATTTATCTCAATCTATATAATATAAAAATTTACCTATTTAATCATCATTTCATTCAATTTAGCACAATTTACACATTTTGGCAAAATTAAATTTTTGCCCCTATTATTTCACATTTTTGCAATTTAGTTCTTATCACATAAAATCAGAATTCATTTAATTTAATACATATTTTAGCTGGACGAATATTACCCATTCTCATATCAGCCCATATTTTTCATTTATTTTAAAATTCAACCACTAAATTTTCATATTTCACAAATTTAATCCAAAATTGACATTTTACCAAAATTCACATTACAAAACTTGTACATCTAACAACAATGATCTATTTTCCATCATCAACCAACAAAATACTCATGCATACAACAATGGCAGCATTCAAATACTTTAACAGTTTTGAAATTGGAGATTTAGGCTAGCTAGATAAGCTGCAACGACCTCAAAAACATAAAAATCAATAAAGTCAAAAATCATACCTTAATAGCAAATTGAAGTGGTCGAAATTTCAAGCTCAACAATGGCTATGGTTTTATTCTAATTTTAGTGGAGAAGAAAATTAAAAGATGATGACTTATTTTGATTTTGTTTAATATATAACGCCCTGAATTTGGGCCTAGTAGGATTAGGACTTGTGCATGGGAGCTGCTAAGAGACTGCACATAAAAGTTTATGTGTGCAAGAAATATCACAAATTGGTTGTTTCTTTAATGGTTAAGTGATTAGGAAGAGTTGAGAGTGTTGGAGAAGTCCTGGGTTCAAACCAGGGCTCTAGCAAAAATTTTAGTTTTTCCCTTAAGTGAATTTTGCGTTAGTTTGAAGGCCTTATTTATATTTGTGGTGGATTTATGACACGAAAGGAGCTTGGGCTCCAGTGGTAAGTGACGCCAAAGGTGGTATAGGAGGATTGGGGTTCAAGCCTTGGCATTTACAAAATTATTATTTTTTGCTCCTAAGTGAACCCTTGGTGATTAGAAGTAGATCTTATTGTTAATTGTGGTTAAGAAATGACATAAGGAGCCTTATGATCTAATGGAAGTGACCTTCCAGGTGTGGCAAGGGGTCTAAGGTTCAAGTCTTGGGATAAGCAAGTATTTGACTTTATTGAGTTTTGTTTTTTTCTTTTCTTTTGATCAGTTTAGTTACCAAACCGAATATACTTTTCTCTTTTTCTGGATGCTGCCGAAACTACACTAAAGGTGACCTCTCGTGTATTCTTTTTGCTCTGTTTCACTCTACTTTCTTCTTATCTGTTTCTGTATTACCATTTAGGCATCTTTTTGTACCTTTTCTGCCTATTTTTTCCCTTGGTCGATTGCATCTCTTCTCTTCTTCTACATCTTTTCTTTTTTTATTTTTTCCCTATTTATTTCTCTTGAGCCGAATTTCCTTTTTGTTTAACACTGTTATCATTTGTTCATAAGTGTGTAAAAGTCGAATACCCTGCTATCTCTCTTTCATCTATTGCCGAATTTACTCTCATTTCTGTTCTCCTATCATAAGGCTGCGGGTTCTTCTCCTCTGTTTGCCGAGGTTAAGTGGAAGTTATGGTGATTCCTTAAATGGATTTTTTTTGCTAGTATGGTTCTTTTTTCCCTTCTGTTAAATCCTCTCTCTCTCTTCCTTAGACTAACATTGGTTGATACCTAAGCGTTCTCGAGGAGTAAAGAGGGGCGCGTGTTCCAAAAGCGGTCGAAGGCCTACTTTCAGTTTTGACTATAATTGCAGCAAGGGGATCAATTCTTGCTAACAGTTAGTGGGAACTTATCAAATCTCGATCGACTAAGGCAAGTATCAATGTGATTTCGGCATATGTTTGGAAAAGAAACAATAACTATATTGATCGAGTGATTAACCGTTAGTTTTGAATATGGTAGGTTCAGTGCTAGGGATTCATGGCGCGCTCCACGATCAGGTGTGTAACCACACTCCTTCTTATTGTAGATCGACAAAATGTCAAAAAGCCGAAGTGCCGGTGAATGATGCCACACGAGCGTGCGATTGCACGTGTGGTAGATCGAGCCCACGAATATAGGCATAAGATGGTTGAGGCCACCATGAGCGTTCTCATGGGTTTAGGTCGTTTTGGGCCGCATTGGGGCCGAAATGGGCCGTGTGGGCCCAATGGGCCTGTGGACCCCACATGGATTAAATTTGCATATTGTGGTAAATGTTAGACTAAGCCGTGTAGTTCACATGGCTAGGGTCGTTTTTGGGCAATGGGCTATGTGGGCCCATTAGGCTAGTGGGCCCCACACAGATAAAATGCATGTTATATGGTTTCTATTGGTTTGAACTGTGCTGTTTGTATAGCCGAGGCTATTTCTGGGCTAATTGGGTCACACGAGTGTGTGGGCCCACTTGGTGAGTAATGGGCCTTAGGCCCATTTACACCGTTGTGACTGTTTAGGTTACTTAATTCGCTCGAGGTGGCGATGGACCTTCTGTTGGGTCGCTGAGACCCTCGATTTGTGAAATTATCGAAATACCCCCGATTTATAAAATTACCGAAATACCCCCGATTTGTAAAATTATCGAAATACCCTTGATTTGTAAAAATACCAAAATACCCTCAATTTGTGAAATTAACAAAATACCCTCAATTTGTAAAATTATCGAAATACCCTCGATTTGTAAAATTATTGAAATACCCTCGATTTGTGAAATTATCGAAATACCCTCGATTTGTGAAATTACTAAAATACCCCCAGTTTGTAAAATTACTAAAATACCATTGATTTGTAAAATTATCGAAATACCCTCGATTTGTAAAATTATCGAAATACTCCTAATTTGTAAAATTACTAAAATACCCTCAATTTGCAAAATTATCGAAATACCCTCAGTTTATAAAATTATTGAAATACCCCTATAGGGTAGGATTACCGAAATACCCTTATAGGGTAAAATGACTATTTTGTCCTTGTGGGTAAATGACTGACTTGTGCTATGATTTGATTGACTTGACTGGGACTGTATGCCTATGTTTTAACTGACTTGATGGTGGTTTTATGACTGATATGCTTTTAATATATGTCTAAATGACTGTTATTGAGCATGGCCATTTTGCATACACGTGTAATGATTGAGCATGACATACATAGCATATTGCATGTGGTTGGGACATTGATAGTTATGATAGGGTCGCACGGGTCGCATGAGATGACTGTGGACCTAGTATTGATCTGTTAAGGTCGCACGTGTTGCATGAGACGACTGTGGACTGACAGATGGCTTAAAGTCGCGTAATCTGATTATGGCTCTGTGCCAAACTAAATATGGCTCTGTGCCATCTTGATTATGGCTTTGTGCCAATCATATTTACCAGTGACTATGTGCCTAACATATATATTGATGACTCTGTGTCGATCATAATTACCCGTGGCTGTGTGCCGATTATATTACTGTAGCTGATGGCTATGTGCCAAAATTTATTACAGTTACTGATAGCTTTGTACCATCCTGATTATGGCTCTGTGCCATCCTGATTATGGTTTATAACCATTCTATTTATGGCTTTTAGCTATTCTATCTATGGCACCGAGCCGTTCTGTTGAGTTTGTGCCACAACCTGTCTACATAAGGATTGTAAGGATGGGTGGGTCGATTTAATCCCCACAGGAGTGCAGGGTTGGACAAGAGACAGAGTGCAGGGTTGGTATGGGCATTTATGCATTGCATATACTGATTCTGATATTGAGATAGGCTTAGGCCGGATATATGTGATATGTGACTTTTGATATAGGCTCAGGCCCAACAGAGGCTGATGGGGACTAAGGCCTAGTTGCCACCGTTACTGTAATGGCTAAGCCCAATTGATTCTGTTATGGGCTGTGACCCAAAGGATATTGTTTTGGGCTTTGGCCCACATATACTCTAAACTGGACTGTACTGTTACTGTTAAAGGGCTTTGGCCCAGACTGTTACTCTAGCAAGGGGATTACACACTGAGTTTTCGCAAACTCACCCCGTTTTTAACTATGCATGTAATCCCCAGTGTTAGGAGGATCGGTGTTGCGAGGGACTTGGAGGTGACCACACGACTGCAGCTGTTATGCTTTGGTCTTGATATATGTTTTAAATTTTGTTTTGGGTTTTAATTTCTGCAATGAGGCTTCTCGGATGTAATTCTGAATTTGGGATTTTGTTACGGTTTATATCTGTTAGACGTAGACGAGCTTTCAACCCAATTACTATTTTAAAAAACTTACATTTTAAACTTCTTTACCTTAAATTAGCTTCCGCAACTAAAAGAGATTTTTAATGAAGTTAATAATGTTTTTAAAAGTGATTAACTTTTCAATGAACCACATTTTGAAATTGAACAAATACAAATTGAGACTTTGGTTGTTAAATACTAAGGAGGGTTTTCAATGAAAACATGGTTTTCGAAAAACACTTCAATGTGACACGCCAGATTCGGGCCTAACTTCTGGGCTGGGTTTGGGGTGTTACATAATATAACCTTATTTCATAAATTACCAAATGAACCTTAGTTATTAAACATTAAAAACATATAATGGTTGTCCATAATTGTCCACTTTCTATTGTAATGATCTAATTACAACTAAGCACCTCTAAATTAAGATTCCATAGCTATTAGATACCTTTAGCTATTGGAACTCCACTTTTACGCTTTATGCAATTTAATCCTTTTTATCAAATTGATTAATCAAACGATAAAATTTCTTAACGAAAATTTCACATCATCATATATTCATGCTGTAAACAATAAAATAATAACAATATAAATATTTCAACTTTGGATTTGTGGTTCCAAAACCACTATTCCTATTTGACCCAAAATAGGCTTTACATGAGCGATTCTTTCAAGTTAGCCGGAGTACCCGACGATGCATTATGATTGAATCTATTCCCATATTCGCTAAGGGACAGAGCTCAAGCCTGATTGAACTGATTACCACCAAATTCAATTTCCACATGGTAAGAGTTAGCAGAAATATTCCTCATGAAGTATTTCCTACCTAGCAAGAATGATAAGTTGAGGAACAAGATCATTGCTTTCCAACAAATGGATGATGAGTCCTTGTATGAGGCATGGGAAATGTACAAAGAATTATTACAGAAGTGCCCTCATCATGGAATCCCATATTGCATCCAAATTGAGACGTTTTATAATGGTATCAATGCCCATACGAGGATGGTAGTGGACGCTTCTGCTAATGGTGCTCTCCTTTCTAAGTCTTATAATGAGGCCTACGAAATAATTGAAAGGATTTCCAGCAACAATTATCAATGGCAACCAATCGAGCAGCGTCAGGAAGACGAGTCACTAGAAAACATGAAGTAGACGCTCTTACTTCACTCGCATCTCAGGTATTCTCAATATCCTCAATGCTTAAAAATTTTACTACTAATGGGTTTAATAGTTTTGCAACACAACCACCGAATCAATTTGAAAATGTAGCATGTGTCTATTGCAGGGAAGGACACATGTTCGAAGAATGTCCATCAAACCCAGAATTCGTGTATTTCATGGGTAACCAGAACTAAAATCGAGGAAGGCAAGGCCTGTAATCCAATTTCTATAACCCATCGTGGCAAAAGCATCTGAATTTTTCTGGAGTAACCAAGGGGCTGGAACCAGTAACACTTACGCCTAACCTAGACCGACCCAGCCACTTGGTTTCCCCCAACAAGTTTAGAAACTAACCCAAGTTGAATCGTCCAATAGCTTAGAGAACCTATTGAAGGCATACATGGCAAAAAATAACGCCACATTGAGGAATTTAGAGAATCAAATGGGCCAGCTTGCAACTGAACTTAGCAACCGACCACAAGGTGCTTTACCTAGTGATACGGAGAATCCAAGAAATCCAAGGAAGGAGCATAGTAAAGCGTTGACATTAAGGACTAGAAAGGCATTAGATCCCAACATCGTCAAAGTTGAAAAGGAGCTAGTTGATGCTCAAGGCTCAGAGGAAGTTCAACTGAGTGTTGAAATTCTAATTTCACTAGAACCTGAATCTGCAAAATCTGATAAGGTAACTTCTAAATCAGCTAATTCTGATAAACTGACAACTTTGTTAGATGCAGAATTGCCATAAAAGATGAATCACCTAGTTCCAGTAAAGAAGCCTCGCACCACCCTACCCTCAAAGACTTCAGAAGTAGAAGAAGGAAGTTTAATTTAAGAAGTCCCTAGACGTACTCAACTAACTACATTTCAACATCCCATTGGTTGGGGCACTTGAAAAAATGCCGAACTATGTCAAATTCATGAAGGATATCTTGTCTAAAAAATGAAGACTTGGAGAATTTGATACGGTGGCCTTGACAAAGAAATGCAGTGCATATCTTCAAGATAAACTACCCCCAAAGTTGAAGGATCCTGGATGTTTTACCATACCTTGCAACATCGGAGCAACATATTGTGGTAAGGCACTATGTGACTTGGGTGTGAGTATCAACTTGATGACCATGTCAATATTTAGGAAGTTGGGGATATGTGAAGTTAGACCTACTATGGTTAAACTTCAATTAGCGGATTGATCCTTAGCAAATCTAGAAGGAAAAATCGATGTCGAATTGGTACGTGTAGACAAATTTATTTTTCCTACTAACTTTGTAGTTTTAGACTTTGAAACAGACAAAGAAGTGCCAATCATCCTAGGAAGGCCTTTCCTAGCAACTGGAAGGACCCTTATTGATGTGCTAAAGGGCGAGCTTACTATGCGTGTTTAGGACGATCAGGTAACATTTAATGTTTTTAAGTCTATACGATTTCCTAACACAATTGATGATTGTTCTACAGTTTTTGATTTTGATGAATTAATCGTGGAAAAGGAAATCAACTATGTTGAGGATCCATTGGAACAAATTTTGACATTAGACCCTCCAAATGATGAAGAGGAAGATGAATACTTAGCTTTTTTAGAAGCTAATCAAATGGGATGTAATCCGCAATCTCGATTTGAATCTTGGAAGTTTGAGAATAGGGATTATGCCCAACCAAAAGTGTCAATCAAGGAGCCACTTAAATTAGAACTTAAGGTACTTCATTCACATTTAAAATATGTTTATTTAGGTAATGCTTCTACTTTGCCTGTGATTGTTTCAGCAGAATTAACCATTGAGCAAGAAGAGAAACTCATCCTAGTATTGAAACAATTCAAGAAGGCTATCAGATGGACCATAGCCGATATTCGCGGTATTAGTCTATCTGTATGCATGCACAAGATCATCCTAGAAGATGGAAAAAATGGCATGATTGATGGACAATGAAGACTAAACCCCATCATGAAGGACGTGGTAAAAAAGGAAATCATCTAGTGGTTAGATGCGGGTATAATTTACTGTAACACCCCTTACTCGTATCCGCGCCGAGATAGGGTACGACGCATTACAGACTTATTCATAAGCAAACATTCAAAATCAAGACAGAATTTCTACTCAAATTTAAAACTTTTCAAAAACATTCATATCGTCCCTAAAACGAGCCTAAGAGGCCCAAAACATACATCGAAAGTGGTTCAGGACTAAACCAAGAACTTTGGAAACTTTTGGAGAACTTAGAAAATTTTTCATGATAAAGGGTTCACACGCCCGTGTGACCTTATGAAACGCCTGTGCTTCAGGCCGTGTTCAAATTAGGGAGCATTCTATTTATGACATCATCATCAAATTAAGGTCACACGGCCAAGTCACACGCCCGTGTGCTTAGGCCGTATGATTGATTAAATTTTTATAATTTTTCATAAAATAGGTGCAGACTTCACACGGCCAGGGCACACGCCCGTGTTCGAGGTCGTGCCATCCACACGACTGAGACACATGCCCGTGTGCTCATTACTGACCATTCTATTTTGCAACAATTAAGGTGTAGAGGACACACGGCCGAAACACATGCCTATGGGGTAGACCGTGTGTCACACACGGCCTAGACACATGCCCCGTGTATCTACCCATGTGGACAAATATAAGGCTATTTACCAAGCCTTTTTGCCACCCTTCCACGCACCAACCTACATAACAAAACATAGCACCAATCCAAGCATTTACTTTCAACCCAATCATCCATACACAAGGCATCCACATATCATGTACATGCTATCATTTATCACATACAAACATCACATACTTAGCATCTCAAACCATGCAATTTCCCACATTCATGGAAACATCATCATATGTATATATACTTAACCAATATTAGTCAATGTCAAAGGGCCATTTACAAAATGAATTATCAACTATTGAAGCCATCACTTATTGCCAAATCAATTATGACACATAACAAAAAGACCAAGTCCCTATACATGCCATAACTCAAAATATTGAAATCATAAGTACCTAAAATGATAATTTGATAGTGTGAATGAATCTTCGACCGTCTTTGATCCCTGAGCTGGCTTGGTGACACTATAAGACAAGAGAAAGAGAAAGGGAGTAAGCTTTAAAGCTTGTAAGTTCCTATGAAAATAATAAGCATCATACACACTTTAACATATAGTTAACATAAAGTAAATTAACATAAATGTCATTGTGAATTCATAATCAAGCTTAGCATAGATGTTATTAAAATCTGAACATCATAACTTACTCAATCGAACCAATCGAGGTTTCATTACATACCGAGCTTATTAAGCATGAGTTTTATGTACATACCTATACCAACTTGCAACTTGCTATAATCTTTCACATCATACCATAGTCTTTCACCACTTAAACTTTGCCGTTAAGTTTCCCGTTGAACCACTTGGAATACTAAAGGATAGTTGGGAAATCTCACACACGTAGTACTATACCATGCCATATACCAGATATGGTCTTACATGGGACCTCATTTCGATGCCAATAGCCCAGCTATGGTCTTATACAAAATCTCATATCGATGCCATATCCCAGATATGGTCTTACACGTAATCTCAACTAACCCTAATGTCATGACATTTGTATCCTACCTATTTCTAATGTTCAACTGAGATTTCTTGTTTGTCAAACTTTGTCGATTTCATTCAAGAGTAAATCACAATTCATAAAATGATAAAGCAATTAAAGCATAAATAACAACGCATTATTTACATACAAACTTACCTCGGTACAAAAATATTAGAAATGGACCTAATCGTCAATAACCTTATTTTTCCCTCGATCAAGGTCTGAACCTAGTCTTTCTTGATCTATAATAGAAAATTTAACTTATTTATTATTCACATTATTTAATTCAGTCCAAAAATCACACTATGAAAAATTATATTTTTACCCCTAAACTTTAACATATTTATATTTTTACCCCTAGGCTCGTAAAATGAAACGTGTGCAATTTCTTTAATGTACAAGCCTAAACGAACCGTTTTTATAACTATAACAGCCCATAATTTCCATTAAAACACACTTTTACTACATATTTTATAACTTTTACAAATAGGTCCTTTGAAGCATTTTCATAAAAAATCTCTTAGTAAAAGTTGTTTATCACACCTTAAACAATCAATATCTTCCATAAAACATCAAAATACATGCATGTCACACATGGGTAGATTTCTAAACATGAACCCTACTTCAAAATAATGATATAAATAGAAAGATCGGGTGAATACGACTTCAAAAATGTAAAGATCATTAAAAACGGGGCTAAGATGTACTTACAATCAATCTTGGAAGTTGAAGAAAACCCTAGCTATGGTGTCTTGTAAAATTTGGCTAAGGTAGAAGAAGATGGGAAAAATTTTGGCTTTATTTTCCCTTTTTATTCTTTTATTAACCAAATGACCAAAATACCCTTTTCTCAAAACACTAAAATTCTTATACCTCATGTCTATTTTTGTCCAAATTAAATTAAAATGGTTTAATTACCATCTAAGGTCCTTCAATTTAAAATATCATAGCAATTGGACACTTCTAACATGTAGAACTCAACTTTTGTACTTTTTACAATTTAGTCCTTTTGACTAAATTGAGTGCCCAAATGTGAAATTTTCGAACGAAATCATTTCGTGAAACTATAGACCATAAAAATATAATAAAAATGAACTTTTCTATGTCAAATTTATGGTCCCAAAACCACTATTTTGACTAGGCCCAAAATCAAGCTATTACATTTACCCCATCTCAGACAGTTTGTGAGTAAGTCCGGTCCATTGCGTACTAAAGAAAGGATGTATTACGGTCATTGAGAATGAGAATAAAGAGTTGATACTGACTAGAATGATTACGGGATGAAGAATTTTTATCGATTATCAGAAGCTGAACAAAATGACTAGGAAAGATCATTTTTCTTTGTCGTTTTTGGACTAGATGCTGGATAGACTTGCAGTTTGAAACTATTACTATTTTCTCGATGGATACTCGAGGTATAATCAGATTATAGTAGCATCAAAATATCAACACAAGACAACATTCACCTACCAGTACGGTACATTTGCATTTAGACGCATACCATTTGGTTTATGTAATGCACTTGCTACATTTTTAAGATGTCTGATGTCTATTTTTACTGATATGGTTGAGAAATACTTGGAAGTATTTATGGATGATTTTTCAGTATTCAAAGATACATATGATGATTATCTAGCCAATCTAGCTAAGGTACTAAGGCGATGCGAAGAAACAAACCTTGTACTCAACTGGGAAAAGTGCCATTTCATGGTACGAGAAGGTATTATTATAGGGCATTGGATAACGAGACATAGACTCAAGGTAGATAAAGCAAAGGTAGACGTTATTGAGAAACTCCCACCTCTAGCATCTGTAAAAGGTGTTAGTAACTTTTTGGGCCACGCCGGTTTCTATCGAAGATTTATCAAGGACTTCTCCAAAATTGCTAAACCTTTATGCAAATTATTGGAGAAGGACACAATGTTCAAATTTGATGAGGAGTGCTTAAGATCTTTCAAAGATTTGAGGAGTCGGTTAGCTTCGACACCCATAATTGTCACACCAGACTGGGATTTGCCATTTGAATTTATGTGTGACGCAAGTGACTTTGCGATAGGAGCTGTCATGGGCCAGCGGAGGAACAAAGTTTTTCATCCCATCTACTATGCAAGTTGATCTCTGACAGGAGCTCAACTGAATTATACGGTAACAGAGAAATAGTTACTTGCTATTGTGTTTACTTTTGACAAGTTTCGATATTATCTTCTAGGTATCGAGGTGATTGTCTATACGGACCACTTGGCAATTAATTACTTACTTGCAAAGAAAGACGCTAAGCTGAGACTGATCCAATAGATACTTCTACTTCAAGAGTTTGATCTAGAAATCCAAGATCGAAAGGGAGTAGAAAACCAAGTAGCAGTCCACTTGTCCATATAGGAGCCGCAAGAAGGGAATTCTCCACTTATACCTATCCAAGAGACATTTCCAGATGAACATATACTAAAGGTAAATCATGTCCATAATACCGATTGGTTTGCTGATATTGCTAACTATTTAGCATGTGGTTTGATGTTGATTGATAAGACGTATCATCAAAAGAAAAAGTTTCTTCACGATGTGAAGTATTATTTCTGGGAAGAGCCATACTTGTTTAAAAAGTGTGTAGATCAAATGATCAGGAGATGCGTGGCAGAAGATGAAGTACATAAGATTCTATATTATTGCCACTCAACTCCGAGTAGGGGACACTTCAGAGGTACACGTACGGCCAAGGAGTTGTGATCGATGCCAAAGGGTTGGAAACGTCACCAACAGAAATGAGATGCCTCGAACAAACATCATTGAGGTAGAATTATTCGATGTTTGGGGTATTGACTTTCTCGGTCCTTTTCCTTTGTCTTTTGGTCACAAGTACATATTTGTAGTAGTAGACTACATGTCTGAATGGGTTGAGGCTGAGGCATATCCGACAAATGATGCTAAGGTTGTGATGAAGTTTTTACAGGAACACAAGGTTAGAAACCCCAAGAGCCATCATCAGTGATGAAGGGTACAATTTTGTGAACAAATCGTTGAAATGGTTACTCAACAAACATGGAGTGAAGCACAAGGTTGCCATAACTTACCACCCGCAGACTAATGGGCAAGCTGAATTGGCAAACAAAGAGATAAAGGCAAACTCGAGAAGATAGTTTGCCCAAACCGACGAGATTGGTCCAAAAGACTGGATGATGCTTTATGGGCCTACATGACAGCATACAAGACACCTTTAGGGATGTCACCCTATGGGTTGGTCTTTGGAAAAGCCTGTCATCTACCCTTGGACGTAGAGCACAAAGCTTACTGAGCTCTTCAACAACTCAACTTGGATCTTAAGCTTGCTAAAGAGAAACAGATGCTCCAACTCAATGAGTTAGAAGAATTCTGAATGTTCTCATACGAAAATGCTAAATTACTCAAGGAAATACTTAAGAAATGGCATGACAAGCACATTCGAGTTTGAGAATTTGAAGCAGGTCAGCAATTCTTGTTATTCAATTCAGATTAAGGTTCTTTCAGGTAAGTTAAAATCACGTTGGTTCGGTCCATTTACGATTCACCGAATTTATCCATACGGAGTTGTCAAACTTTAAAATCGGGAGGTAATTTTTGAGTTAATGCTCAGCGCTTAAAACATTACTGGGAAGAAAAAATTGAACGGATCAAATCTCGTTCATTTTATTAGATGATTAATTTTTCTTGTTTTCCTTTTTAAATAAATGATTTAGGGTATATTTACGGGATTAGTATGCTTAAATAAATTTTGTCTAGGACATTGGAACTTAAGCGGGACTGCTTGTAATCCTTCCAATCTTTCTTAAGAATTTATTTTAACATGATTTTCTGAGAAATTATTCCCTAAATGGAAAAATAATTTTTAGTTTTTCAAAGAAAAGGGTCAATTTTGATCCAGTTTTAAATTGCAACTCAATTTCAAATTTTCTTTAAGTATAGGTACTTAATTGAATTATTTTCAAAATTTGGTTACTCTTTTGTAAATATTAAAATTAGAAGTCTCTTTTGTAAATATTTTCAAAAGGCATCTAGAATAAATGTTTTAATTTACTAAATAAGATGATAATCATTAATATATAATTATATCCATTATAATATATATTAATTATTATCAACTTTGCATAGAATAAGGATTAGTTTAAATTTGATCATATTTTATTGAAAAGTATTTATCTTTAATAAATTAATAGCAAATAATAATTTAATATGCATTATATTAATTATTAATTGTTGTTAATTCTATGTAGAATTAGAGCTTAGAATATTTTAAGTATTAAATTGTTCTAAGAATTCTAATTAAACTCCTACTCCTCTCACTATAAATTTCACCCATATTTTCCAATTTTTTCACTCATCCCTCATTCAAACCTAGCATCCAAAACCCACCAAATTACCTAGTGCCCCAGCTCCCAACTCCCTAGCCACAACACTGCCTGGCAACCCCATTCAGCTAGCAGCTCACGTGCGCACCAGCATCTCATACTGCTACACTTGCTCGTGCCAGACTGACTTTCACGCACCTGCTTGCACGCTTCAACTCACCAGCCCTACTGTTAGCCTGATAGTGCTACCTGCTGCCTGCTTGCTGCCCATCCTCGTGGCACACGCATGTCCTGCTACTCCCTGGCATGCCACTGTCACCATGCTACTTGCACCACACCATCAAGACACCTACAAACATCCCTAAACCGACCTCTTTTGCTTTAGATTTATTTTCTTTAAGTTCTTAACTTTTATAAAAAGGTGGTAAGACAAATTTTTCTCTTAAATTTTAATTTTATTTAATTAATTAATTTTTCAATTTATTTAATTATTAATATTTTACACTGATTAAATTTTTGAGAAAATATTTGTTTTCATCTTATGTTCAGGTTAATCATGCCTCGCAAGAGAACTCATTCTTCTGCTCAAATTGATGAATCACAAAATAAATTTCGCTATGAGGAAGCCAAAGCGAGATACGAAAGTATTTTCAAGAATCAACAGATGCATCTAGAGAAGGGCTTTACACTAAAAGAAAGCAACTATATTGATTTCATGGCGCGCATTCGACTAGTTGCTGAAGCTCTCAATTGGGAGTTGTTTTGTGAGAAAAGGCCTAGTGTAGATGAGGAGTTAGTTCGTGAATTTTATGTGAATTTGATCTCAAGCTAATTGACAAAAGTTTCTGTTCACAGAATCAAGGTACCAATAACCTCAAACGCTATTAATGAATTCTTTGAATTACCTGATTTCAAAAATGACGAATATTCTTCCTTGATAGGCATTATTAAGTCTAAAAATCTGCAAGAAATTCTCGAGGAACTTATAGTTCCAGGTTCTAGTGGACGTGACAAAACAAGGAATTCACATTTGTCGCAAAGAATATTTGACACCACTAGCGAAGGTATGGTTCTATTTCATTCGATTTAGCCTTATGCCTATTTCACATGGGACTATAATTTCATTAGAGTGAATGGTCTTATCATACTCGATTTTAACTGGAAAGTCGTTTGGCCCAGCTTACTTCCCTTTTACAATAACCATTTTGTGCTTGAAAGCTAAAATTCTTGCAAACATAAAGAAGACAGGGTATAGCTAGGGTACAACACATATTGGGACTTTTACCGGATAGCTAGAGACTCTGTTCTATAGCAATGAGTTGAAGAAAGAGAGGACCCAAGAAAAAGAAGAAGATCCCACAGATAGGGGTGAGCATTCGATCGAATCGAATGAAAAAATTTTGAGTTAATCGAGTTGACGAATCATATTTTATCATCCTAATTTGATTTGAAATTTTCTCGAATCGAGTCGAGTGAGATAGAATTCAAATTGAATCGAATCAAATATATTTGTTCGAGTTAAAAAAATAATTTTGGGTTCTTGTAACCACTGTCACCCATCATAATAAAATTTGTCCACCTTAATCAAATTTTTTATTAACTTTCATCACCTCATAATTTATTTATTAATCTTTTATATACGGGTTAGCTTCTTTGCTTGCTTAGTTGTTTAAATTATCTTGATTCTTGTCACTATGTATTTTGGAATTAAAATATATATTAAATGTAAAAATGTAATTTTTAATAAAAGTTATTTTAAAGATAAAATGTGAAATTGATACCAATATAAAATTTTAATATGAATATTTTATGGCATAATTAATAATTAAATTTTAATATAAATATTCAATATGACTAAACAATTCAATAATATAAATAATATAAAATGTGAAATTTAATTTAATAATATAAATAGTAGATATAAATAAAATTATTACTATTTATGTTTAGTGATTTTTTTTGGATAATTTTGATATTTTATTTGAGAGTAAAGGATGAGAAGTAAAAGTTTAGGAGGAAAATAAAATTTTTTGGGGAATAAAAGTTTGAGGGAATGTAAATAGGGGGAGTAAAATTTTTGAGGAAAAATATAAAAAAAAATTAGGGGGGATGGGTTTCGGGTAGATGGGAGGCGGGATGGGAAGGGAGTAAAAATTTTAGGGGAAAAATGGAAGGGAGTAAAAATTTGGGGGGAAAATAAAAAATTTTGAGGGTTTTTGGGAGTAAAATTTTGAGAAAAAGTAAATGGGAGAGTAAAATTTTGGTGGGAAATAGATTTTGGGTAGATTGGAGGGTTAGGATGGGAGGGGAATAAAAGTTTTGGGGGGGGGGGGAGTGGGAAGGAGCAAAAGTTTTGAGGGAAAAGTAAAAAGGTTTGGGAGTTTGGGGTAAAAATGTAAAATATTATATTTTGATATTCAAATTATTCGAATTATTCGAGTTATTCGAATTCGAAAACTCAACTCGATTCAAACTCGAAATTCGAAAAAAATTTGAGTTGACTTGAATAACTCGATTAACTCAAATAATTCGATTCATTTAACTTAAAATTCAATTTTTTTTTTGATTTTTTTGAGTCGAATCGAGTTTTGCTCACCCCTACCCACAGAGATCGAACCGATACAATCAGCTGAAATTCCTAATAAGGCAGAACCAATGGAACTAGTAACCGAACTTGACGTTGCAACTTCAATGTTTAAGACTCAATCGCCTCGCCTAGTTCTTCGAGATGAGCTATCAAAGTTGATGGACATAATTCAACATATGCAGTGGCAGCAACAAACTTACTGGAGATATTAAAAAATACGAGATGACTCAATGAGAAGTGCTCTTACGAAAATATACAATGCCCATTTATTTTTGTGCCTGAGTTTCCAGATTTCATATTTGAACCATAGAGTCCACAATCGAAGAGGGAGCGAAGTGATTCATGTAAAAATAAAGACAATGGAGCAAAGGATGAGTCGAATTCGGAGGGATATGCAAATAAATAAGAAGGGGGGATCTTGAAGTTATTTTATTTCTGTTCTTAGGTTATTTAATATTTTAGGTTTAAGTTTTACTAGGATTTTTTATTTTCGTATAACAAAACAAGAGGTGGAATTCATAAATAAAAAAATGAACAAGTCGCAAAGTGTGGCAATAGATATATACATGTCTAGGATTGGATCTAGAGAGAGCTTGGTACTTAAGCAATCAAAATTGACTCACCTCTTATTTTCTAGAATCCTGCCTGGTGTATAGTATTTATTCACTTTTAAACAATGAGGACATTATTCATATTAAGTAGGGGGACCGAAAAATTGAAATTATTTCCACTCAGAATAATTTTTCTTTTAGTTATGATTAGGTTATATTTTGTTCAAAAATTTAAAATTTTGTTAAGTATGCTAAACTTCAGTATAAATAAAGTTCGATTATTTCAATAATTGTTATGTTAATTGAAATATGAAATAAATGTATTTTTAATAAAGCATGCAAATCGTACCATAAAATTTTTAGTTCCTTAAGAAAGTTAGGCAAGCATGAAAGTTTAAGTCTCTAGAATTGACTTAGTAGTTTCTTGAGGTGAAATCCTAGAAAGCATGGGAAGTTGAAAATGATTTAGAAAACTTTTGTTTGGAACGTTTGAGCCTTTCAAGCCAACCATGATGAATTTTTATCCCTTGAAACCCAACTTTGAGACTATATGGCCAAATTTTATTTGAACCCTTGCAATATTTAGCCTTGATTGTGTCAAACAATCGAGTTTTAATATTTATAAAAAGAATGATCAAACCTATAGACTAACTATGACAACGATAGAGGCAAGTGCACCTATGACTAAATGGTTTAGGCAAGAATATCTTATCGAACCCAAGGGAACCTAAAAGTACTACTACTCACTTTCTTTCTATTATTTAGCCTGAAATATGGAGTGATTGATTTATTAATATAAAAACTAATAAAATACTTAAACTAAATGCAAAGACAAAAGAATGAATTGGAGAAAGACTTTAGGAAAACTCAGTTGATGAAGATGATACCCTCAGGAAGAATCCACCTATGACTTCAATTATTATTTATTCCCCAAACCATATGATTTCTTTACTTAGCTTAATCCGTGAGACTCCCTAACCTATATTAAACCCTCTCTCGAGGTGAATAATGTAACACCCCAAACCCGGTCTATGCATTAAGACTAGATTTGGTTTGTTACCTGAATCGAGCTATTTTTAAATCTTCAATAAGTTGAAAGCTACAATATTAATTACAAGATTTAATAAAATTAGAAGAGTATTTGAATTTGATAAATATTAGAAAAATATTAGTTGAAAATCATTGTATTATCAAAAACCTTTAGGTAATTTGTTAAAGAGTTAACAATAATAAAATATTTATAAAAGAATTTCATATTCTTGAAAACCCAAATTTATTTTAATAAAAACATCATATAATAATAGCCCATAATTAAAAGTCCAAAGTATAGTTTAAAACCAAACACACATAAAATCCATGAATTATTTATAGAGGCCCTTATTACAATATCCCAAAATAGTAAAAATGTTTATTAAAAGTTCGAGTTTAAATAACCCATATTTTGCGAGTATCGCCTCCACGAAGTCATCCTCGACCCAAGTCCACGTCAATTTCCATTACGAGATGGAAAAATTAAAGGGGTGAGTTACTTAGAACTCGGTGTGCAACTCACTTACCACCATTATTGGGCGGATCGTCAAGATATTATCTTGGGCTTGAGCCCAATTCTGAAATTCAACAATATCATAAAATGAAATAAAATAAATTAAAAATGCATGAAAATGAATTTCCCAACCAAACCTAATATCCATCCGCTAACACCCGTACCAACCATCACACTGTGGGGATCAAGTCAACCCACCCGCCAACACACCAATCGTAGGCATTTAGCCTTTTTATAATTGTGGCAAAGCCACCGAACTAGAGGCAATAAGCCATATTTATTTTTGTGGCAAGGCCACCGAACTAGAGCAATAAGCCATATTTATTTTTGTGGCAAGGCTTTGAACTAGAGCAATAAGCCATATTTATTTTTGTGGCAAGGCCATAGAACTAGATTTTGGCAGCAGGCCATTCTTCTCTTCATATACCCCACCCCATGCAATTATCGTATATAACAAAATATAGTCATATAACAATTTTTTATTTAATCCATAACATTGGTGGGTTTATCATTAAACATTTCATTTGGCCCAAAAAAATAATTTAGCAATTTGCCCATTTAGTAGTTTAGTGGGCTTTGGCCCATTTATCGAACTAGAGTATTTTGACCCACTTTATCGAACTAGAGTATTTTGGCCCAATTTATCGAACTAGAGTATTTTGGCCCAATTTATCGAACTAGAGTATTTTTGGCCCAATTTATCGAACTAGAGTATTTTGGCCCAATTTATCGAACTAGAGTATTTTGGCCCAATTTATCGAACTAGAGTATTTTGCGGCCCATTTTCATGAAACATACAATTTACATAATAACAAGTAATTTCTCGAGGGCGTTTTCGTAATTTTCACGATTTAGTCGTTTTTACGTATTTTCGTCAAAATATCAGTTTTCGTTTTCTTGATCTAGTCGTTTTACGAGTTTTACTTCCATCCGAAATTGACATCTAACAGAAATAGTGTGAAGTTACACACCTTGATCTGAGAGTACTAATCCTTCTCGCTCCTCGGCACCTAAAACATATTTTGATCCGTTAGAACACTATTTCGTATAAACATACAAAATCGATAATAGATCCAAAATCTTACCCTCTTGATTTTGAATCACTTCGATTTTTGGCTTCTCCTCGTTTATTGGTTCGTTAGTCACCGAGAATCCACCAACGTATAATGGCTCGGAAGTTCGTACTACTTCAAATAATTGACTCCCTTCGGAAGATGGTCCGCAACCCGATGGAAAATCCTGGACTGTCGAAACCGCTCTTCGTTTAAATGGGGGATTTACAGATTCGCCCCTCTTAACGTGACTAACCACCACCCTTTTCTTCCCTATTTTGAAAGTCTTCAAGATCCAAAGGGATATTAGTTAAATCTAAAATAATATCGAATAATACTAGAGGCTTTAAAAGATGTGATTTCCTTACCACAATAAATTGATTCCAACGTTTCTCGATTCTCCCGATCACTTGAGTTCGATCTTCCGTTATTGCACTATATAATAACGAATGAAGCGTTATTAGAAGCGAGCGTTTATTTTGATCCAAAAGGCCTTCATAACACCATTAATATTCGGTCATAACACTATTAATAAATCAAAGCGAAAAGAAGAAGAACCCTTACCTATAATCCACGATCGAAAAGAAGGATTGAGAAAGGTGTTTGTGATGGATGAAGATTTGACTATGTATGATCAAAGAAAAGAAATAAAGATTTGGCTAAGGCACTCTAGCATTGGCCAAGAGAGTGTTTGATGGAGAAACTTTGAATGAGAGGAATTAAAATATGAAAGAAGAGATGGTGATGATGTTGTTTGATTTCAATGAGAAGAGAAGAAAAGATGGATTTTAGGAGCTAGTACATTCGGCCATGGTAAAAGAAAAGAGAAAGGATGGCCCTTTTGGTATAGTTGATTTGACACTCAAAGAAAAGACACAAAGCAATGGCTAAAGAGATAAAAAAATGACCAATTTGATCACAAAATTTGAGCTTTACCAAATGCACAATTCGCCAAGATGAAAAGTTGAAAGAGAAAACAAAAATTCTGCACAAGGTGCAAGGAATGACCAAAGAGAAAAAGAAATTCTTAGCCAAAACTAACACAAAATTAGGCTCCCTCCTATACCAAGTTGCCGTCCAACACATGGTCAATTGGCCATGATTTTGTTTCAAAATTTTCCCTTGATATGTGCCTTATGTTCCCCCTATCTTTCCTTAAGTGTTTGATTCCATGCCATAAGTTATCTATTTCCTTAATCCTTTGATACACTAACCAAAAATAACATGGTCAACACTTACCATATATGTTCTTGGCCGACACTTGCTATACATGTGCAGAAAATTAAAAATAAAATTTACCTAGATGCTAAACAAGGGATTCGAACCTCTTCCCTCATGCTATAACTCATGCGCCAACACCACCATGCCATGTACTCAACTTATGACACTCATTAACACTTAATTTAACTTAAGTCTTAATGACATTTGCTTCTCTTCAATAAATTCTCAATTATTAAATTTATTCCATATCCAAATTATGCTATACTCCTCTTTAGGACTTCAATAAGCACTAAAATAAAAGAAAGAAATTTTCCTTTAAAATCTAAACACCAATTCATGCAATATATAAACACTCGGATTTTTAGGGTGTTACAACTCTACCCTCCTTAAAGAAAATTTCGTCCTCGAAATTTACCTGATTGAAAGAGGTGAGGGTATTGTTGCCGAATTGCATCCTCGGGCTCCACGTAGCTTCCTCCACTCGTGGTTACGCCATAGAACTTTGACCAGCGGCACGGTTTTCTTTCTTAGCACCTTGACATCTCGGTCTAAGATTTCCCTTGGTTCTTCTTCAAAGACAAATCGAATTCATCTCCAATTCTTCTCTGGGTATAATGTGAAGGATCCGATCTATAACGCCTCAACATGGAAACATGAAAACATTATGAATTTGATCCAATTAGGAGGTAACTCAATCGATAAGCCCTTTGGACCAACACGCTTTAGCACACGATAAGGTCCAATGTATCTAGGACTTAGCTTGCCCTTCCTTCCGAATCGAAGATCTTTTCCAAGGAGATACCTTCAAGAAAACCCGATCCCCACATCATACTCGATATCTTTTTCGCCCAGTGCGCATCGACTTACATCTATCGAGGCTTCTTTCAACCGTGCTCGAATAACTTTTACCTTATCCTCATCTCGGATATCATCTCGAGAACCTAACATCATCTTTCGACCAACTCGGTCCAACAAATAGGAGAGTGACACTTACGACCATACAATGCCTCGTAAGGTGCCATCGAATGCTAGGCGATAACTGTTGTTATCTGTGAATTACGCGGTGGTAGATAATCCTCCCAACTACCCACGAAGTCGATTACATCCCTTCACATATCTTCCAATATCTAAATTACTCTCTCGGTGACCATCGGTGAGGATGAAATGCCGTCTTGAAGTTCAACTTTGTCCCCAAGGCTTCATGCGAGCTTTCGAATCGTGATGTAAACCTAGAGTCCCTATCCGATATAATAGATCTGGTACCCATGCAACCTCACAATTTGAATACATACAGTTTAGCCAACTTTTGTAATGAATAATCCGTCTGTTGGCGAGAAATGGCGGTCTTCGTCAACCGATCAACAATTACCCACGAAATTTTTCTTAGTAGGTGTTAAAGGTAACCCACTAACAAAATCCATGGTTATCCGTTCCCATTTCAAAGAGAATTTTTATCGGTTGTAACAACCAGACGGTAATTGATGTTACGCCTTCACTTGCGACAAGTCAAACATTTTCCCACAAATTACGAAATCTCACGTTTTAACCACAGCCTGTCATTCACGAAGATCTCGATACATCTTATTTCCTCCGGGATGCATAGCATAAGGGCTACTATCGCCTCCGTAGAATCGATTGCCTCGGATCTGAATCCTTAGGCATACATTCTCTTCCTCGAAAGCACAACACACCTCCGTGTTTATTCCAAAATCCTCAATTTCACCATTTTCAACTTGCAAGTAAAGGTCCCAACTTCTCATCGATGTCTATTTTTCCTTGATTTGTTCCGACCCACGAGGCTTCATCGAAGTTACGCTAACAAACGCCATCCTCGTCTGAGACTCAAATGGGCAAACAAAGCTCTTAATTGAATCTTGTCTTACGACTTAACGTCGGCTACCACGTTAGCCTTTCCAGGATGATATTCAATTGAGAAATCATAATCTTTTAATAATTCTACCCATCTTCTTTGTCTCAAATTTAACTCCTTTTGGGTAAGGAGGTATTTAAGACTCTTGTGATCCGTGTAGATTATAGATTTCTCACCATAGAGATAGTGCCTCCAAATCTTTAGAGCAAAGACAACGGCAGCTAACTCCAAATCATGAGTAGGGTAGTTTACTTCGTGTGGTCTCAATTGACGAGAAGCATAGGCCACCACCTTCCCATTTTGCATCAACACACAACCCAGACCCGTGTGAGACGCATCACAATAAACAGTGAATTCTTTTCCGACCTCCTTTGAATCAAAGCTGGAGCTTCCGTCGGGATCTTCTTCAATTTCTGAAACTCTCTTCTTGCTTTTCGGTCCAAATATCGGAGCTCCTTTTCGCTATAGTTTAGTTAGGGTGCGACAATCAACGAAAACCCTCTACAAAAGCGTCTATAGTATCCAGCCAAACCCAAGAAACTCGAATTTCACTCTGAGATGTTGGTGGTTTCCAATCGAGAATAGCCTCAATTTTCGAGGATCCACCCTTATTCCTTGGTGATACTACATGACCAAGGAAAGTCACTTCCTTTAGCCAAAATTCGCACTTACTAAATTTGGCATACAATTGTTTATCACGAAGTAGTTGTAATACTATCCGTAAATCTTTGGTCATGTTCCTCCTCATTTCTCGAATAAACTAATATATCATCTATGAACACTACCACAAACCGGTCTAAATATGGTTGAAAGACTAGGTTCATCATGTCCATAAAATTTGGTGCATTGGTTAGTCCAAGCGGCATCACTACAAACTCATAGTGTAAAATAACGAGTCAGAAATGCCGTCTTATAAATGTCCGCTTCTTTCACCTTGAGTTGGTGATAACTCGACCTTAAATCAATTTTGGAGAAAATTAAAGCTCCTTTAAATTGATCAAATAGGTCATCAATTCTCGTGAGAGGATCTCGATTCTTGATAGTCAATTTATTCAATTATGCGTAGTCAATGCACATACGCATCGATCCATCCTTCTTCTTGCGAACAAAAGCTGGTGCTCCCCGGAGACACACTTGGTCGAATAAATCCCGATCAATAATTCTTGAATTTGAGCTTTAAGCTCACCAACTCCTTGGTGCCATTCTATAAGGAGCAATGGACCTTTGGAGTGTCTGAGCGAAGCTCAATGCCAAATTCTTCTTCCGATCTGGAGGTATACGGGAAGTTCTTTGAAATACATCGAAAAATTCCTTTACCGTCCTCACATCATTCATAGATAACTCTTTGGCATCCAAAGCACAGATAAAGGCTAGGAATGCTTCATATCCTTTCTGCACCAACTTCTACGCCTTTAATGCGAGATACCACATTTGCCGATAGTTCCTTCGCTCACCAATCATTATGACTTCCTTATCATCAGAGGTTCTTCTTGACATTCATTTTTCATTACAATCCAATTCTGCCGATGTTTAACCGACCAATCCATGCGAGAATAAGATCGAACTCGCAGAAGGTAGTTCCATCAAGTTTGCTAAGAATATCTCCTCTTGAATTTTCAAGGGCGTATTTAAATATTTTATTAACAATTATCGGTGTCTAAAGGACTAATTCATCATCTCATTTTCGATAATTTTAGATTCTAATTTGAGGTTTCTAGATATGGCACTAGATACATATGAATGGGTAGAGCCAATATCTATTAAGGCAATAATAGGTACATCAAAATGAAGAACGTGCAGTTATCACATCGGTGCATTGCCGTCCTCATGGCGTCTAGCTGCATAGACCGATCCGGTGTCTTGCATCTGCATTTCCTCTATGACCATTGCCTCGACCGGTGCACCGATCACGACCAGCCCATTACCACCACGACTGGTCCACGACCTCTCGGTGGCTCTTGATTACCTGGTGGTGTGCATCATTATTCTGAACTTCTTGAGTCGTATCCAAGCGTCGAGGATAATTTTTTTCTTGATGATCCATTGAACCGCATTTATAGCATGCACCGTTTTCCTCAACATTCTCCAAAATGTCTTTTCCTACACTCGATTGCAATCTCGACTTGATTATTTACTGGGGTTCTACCTTGGCGATTCATCATTAGAGATTTCTTACGGAATCTCTTTGAAGAACCAGATTCTGTGTGTCTCTCTCTTGTTTGAAATTTTCTCGGTTCGCGTTCGAATTCTTAGCCTCTTGGATTATTTTGGCCTTCTCCACAAGAGTCGAAAAGTTTTTAATTTGCTGTGGAGCAATCAGAACCCTTAGCTCATCATTAAGTCCATCCTCGAAATGTACACAACATTCGTGATCTGTTGCTACAATTGTTCGGGCATAACGGCTCAGACATAAAAACTCAGCTTCATATGCTGCCACGGTCTTACTTCCTTGGACAAGATTCAGAAATTCTTTCCTTCGAGCGTCTACATAACTCGTTCCAACGTATTTTCCTTGGAAGGCAGCTTTAAAGAATTCCCAATTAATCAGTGCAGCTTCGGTGCCTTCTCAAACAGTGAGCCACCACTGATACGCCTCATCTCTTAACAAGGATACAGCTCCTCTCAGTTTTTGCTCGACAGTACATTCCATATCATCCATAATCCGTTCCACAGCTTCGAGCCAGTATTCAGCTACATTCGGAGCTACACCAGAGACTCCTCTAAAAACTTCTGCATTATTTGACTTAAGTCGCTCTAAAATTGACCCACGAGTTGTTGGCCCAATTCTAGTTCCAGCGACCCTTTCCAAGACTTCATGACATTGCTTGAGTCAATGCATTATCATCTTCCATGTGATTGCGTGATCCGTCTCACTTTCAATTGATGCGAGTCGTCTACTTAGGCATATGATTTGGTGCTTGATCATAGCACCTCGGCCTCTACCACGGCCACGTCTACGCGTCACGACCACGTCCTCTAGTGCTCATGATAGCTTGTTTGTTTTATCGATTACAAGTTTTATGAATCGAAAATTTGTTTGGTGTTTATTAACGATATTTTATGAGATTTGAGATATAAAGTTGTTTTTCCGCAACATATCCTATAGTCTCAATCTCTACGGTTTTCACATCTAAAACTAGAAGTTCTAGAGTGTTCCTATGATTATATCATAGTAATTATTAAGCAATAAATACTTACTTGACTTGTTGCTTGGGATGCTTGTGGTGCCATCTTGATCTTTAAAATTTAATTGAGCGATTTCATACTGAAATTTTATTTGCGAACCCAATCCACGGTAGAGTTTTTGAAGCGGCTCGATACCACTAAATGTAACACCCAAACCCGGTCTATGCATTAAGACTAGATTTGGTTTGTTACACGAATCGAGCTATTTTAAATCTTCAATAAGTTGAAAGCTACAATATTAATTACGAGTTTAATAAAATTAGAAGAGTATTTGAATTTGATAAATATTAGAAAAACATTAGTTGAAAATCATTGTATTATCAAAACCTTTAGGTAATTTGTTAAAGAGTTAACAATAATAAAATATTTATAAAAGAATTTCATATTCTTGAAAACCTAAATTTATTTTAATAAAAACATCATATAATAATAGCCCATAATTAAAAGTCCAAAGTATAGTTTAAAACCAAACACACATAAAATCCATGAATTATTTATAGAGGCCCTTATTACAATATCCCAAAATAGTAAAAATATTTATTAAAAAGTTCGAGTTTAAATAACCCATATTTTGCGATATCGCCTCCACGAAGTCATCCTCGACCCAAGTCCACGTCAATTTCCATTACGAGATGGAAAAATTAAAGGGGTGAGTTACTTAGAACTCGATGTGCAACTCACTTACCACCATTATTGGGCGGATCGTCAAGATATTATCTTTGGGCTTGAGCCCAATTCTGAAATTCAACAATATCATAAAATGAAATAAAATAAATTAAAAATGCATGAAAAATGAATTTCCCAACCAAACCTAATATCCATCCGCTAACACCCCAGTACTAACCATCACACCTGTGGGGATCAAGTCAACCCACCTCGCCAACACACCAATCGTAGGCATTTAGCCTTTTTATAATTGTGGCAAAGCCACCAGAACTAGAGCAATAAGCCATATTTATTTTTGTGGCAAGGCCAAGAACTAGAGCAATAAGCCATATTTATTTTTGTGGCAAGGCCACCAAACTAGATTTTGGCAACAAGCCATTCTTCTCTTCATATACCCCCCCATGCAATTATCGTATATAACAAAATATAGTCATATAACAATTTTTTATTTAATCCATAACATTGGTGGGTTTATCATTAAACATTTCATTTGGCCCAAAAAATAATTTAGCAATTTGCCCATTTAGTAGTTTAGTGGGCTTTGGCCCATTTATCAAACTAGAGTATTTTGACCCACTTTATCGAACTAGAGTATTTTGGCCCAATTTATCGAACTAGTATTTTGGCCCAATTTATCGAACTAGAGTATTTTGTCCCAATTTATCGAACTAGAGTATTTTGGCCCAATTTATCGAACTAGAGTATTTTGGCCCAATTTATCGAACTAGAGTATTTTGGCCCATTTTCACGAAACATACAATTTACATAATAACAAGTAATTTCTCGAGGGCGTTTTCGTAATTTTCACGATTTAGTCATTTTTACGTATTTTCGTCAAAATATCAATTTTACGTTTTCTTGATCTAGTCGTTTTATGATTTTTACTTCCATACCGAAATTGACATCCAGCAGAAATAGTGTGAAGTTACACACTCGATATCGAGTACTAATCCTTCTCGCTCTCGGCACCTAAAACATATTTTGATCCGTTAGAACACTATTTCGTATAAACATACAAAATCGATAATAGATCCAAAATCTTACCCTCTTGAATTTGAATCACTTGATTTTTGGCTTCTCCTCGTTTATTGGTTCGTTAGTCATGAGAATCCACCAACGTATAATGGCTCGGAAGTTCGTACTACTTCAAATAATTGACTCCTTGAAAGATGGTCCGCAACCGGTGGAAAATCCGGATTGTCGAAACCGCTCTTCGTTTAAATGGGGATTTCTGGATCCGCCCTCTTAACGTGACTAACCACCGCCTTTTCTTCCCTATTTTGAAAGTCTTCAAGATCCAAAGGATATTAGTTAAATCTAAAATAATATCGAATAATACTAGAGGCTTTAAAAGATGTGATTTCCTTACCACAATAAATCGATTCCAACGTTTCTCGATTCTCCGATCACTTGAGTTCGATCTTCGTTATTGCACTATATAATAAAGAATGAAGCATTATTAGAGCGAGCGTTTATTTCGATCCAAAAGGCCTTCATAACACCATTAATATTCGGTCATAACACTATTAATAAATCGAAGCGAAAAGAAGAAGAACTCCTTACCTATAATCCACGATCGAAAAGAATGATTGAGAAGGTGTTTGTGATGGATGAAGATTTGGCTATGTATGATCAAAGAAAAGAAATAAAGATTTGGCTAAGGCACTCTAGCATTGACCAAGAGAGTGTTTGATGGAGAAACTTTGAATGAGAGGAATTAAAATATGAAAGAAGAGATGGTGATGATGTTGTTTGATTTCAATGAGAAGAGGAGAAAAAGATGGATTTTAGGAGCTAGTACATTCGGCCATGGTAAAAGAAAAGAAAGGATGGCCCTTTTGGTATAGTTGATTTGGCACTCAAAGAAAAGACACAAAGCAATGGCTAAAGAGATAAAAAAATGACCAATTTGATCACAAAATTTGAGCTTTACCAAATGCACAATTCGGCCAAGATGAAAAGTTGAAGAGAAAACAAAATTCTGCACAAGGTGCAAGGAATGACCAAAGAAAAAAAAATTCTTAGCCAAAACTAACACAAAATTGGCTCCTCCCTATACCAAGTTGCCGTCAACACATGGTCAATTGGCCATGATTTTGTTTCAAAATTTTCCCTTGATATGTGCCTTATGTTCCTCTATCTTTCCTTAAGTGTTTGATTCCATGCCATAAGTTATCTATTTCCTTAATCCTTTGATACACTAACCAAAAATAACATGGTCAACACTTACCATATATGTTCTTGGCCGACACTTGCTATACATGTGCAGAAAAATTAAAAATAAAATTTACCTAGATGCTAAACAAGGGATTGAACCTCTTCCTCATGCTATAACTCATGCGCCAACACCACCATGCCATGTACTCAACTTATGACACTCATTAACACTTAATTTAACTTAAGTCTTAATGACATTTGCTTCTCTTCAATAAATTCTCAATTATTAAATTTATTCCATATCCAAATTATGCTATACTCCTCTTTAGGACTTCAATAAGCACTAAAATAAAAGAAAGAAATTTTCCTTTAAAATCTAAACACCAATTCATGCAATATATAAACACTCAGATTTTTAGGGTGTTACAAATAACGTCTAACCTTAGGTTAATTAGTGGAACTCTCGTTCTCTTATAATAACCCCCTAAGGAAGCAGTAAATCAATCAATGGATTCCCATATTAGGTTTCACCCTAATCCGACAAAATCTCGTAACCCTATCTCTAGGCGCCCGATCAACTCGCTCAATTATGCTAGATCTACTCTTAGGCAGGGCCTATTCCTCCTCCACCTAAGCACATTAGATTAAATTAAGCAACATAATTAAGAACAAACTAAGTACTTCTCATATAATTTAGAAATCAAATAACAAAATTCATCATAGGTTTCATCCCCTTCAAGTATCTGAAGGGTTTAGTTCATAACAAAGTAGGAAAACATCTTAAGAGAAAAGATAAAACAAAACATAAGAAATCTATAAAACCCCCTGAAGGAATTGAAAGAGAGATCCTCCGTCTTTAATAGAGTTCTGGCATCTTGAGATGGATCAACTGGCTATCTTCAAGTGATTCCCTAAAAGATGAAAGCTTGACAAAAGCCTTTGCCAAAAAGCCGTCCTGTTTCAGCTTCTGCCGAACTCCCTTTTTAGTTGCTACCTTGGGTGTTTATATAGGCTTTGAGATGCTTTACTTGGCTCTTAAGTATCCTAATTCAAGTAGAATTCCTCCTAGGATGTTTAAGTAGACTTAGGAATGTGTTTCTTTGCCTCCAAGCATCCAAATCTGAGTGAAATTGCTCTTTCCTGCGGTAGGGGCATGCTCATGGCACACGCCCGTGTAAGTCATCTTCAGGCCGTGTCTCAATTCTGTCGATTGGGGCACGGTTGTGTAAATCGTGGCATGGCCGTGTAAAGTAAATGGCAAAACACGACAGTGTGGCTTGAAGTCCGAGCCATGTCGATTTCTTGGGTTGGCCCAATTTGGTCATTTTAAGCGTTTACGTTCTTTTTATCCTTAGGTGCTTTCCTGAGCATAAGACATGAAAAGAAAGGATTAAGAGCACCTTTTTACATAAATCAGGGATAAATCATCCAAAAGCATACTAAATGTACACTTAAGCTTTTGCTTGTCCTCAAGTAAAATTCTCAACTTACAATTAAAATGAACTTTCCATAATTCATAACTCCTATCGACAATGTCTCATCATAATTCATATATAATTTATACATTGATAATTCAACTCAAAGAGTCCTAAAGATTCAATTATGATAAGTCATACCTTTGTAGTACGAAAACATAGGTGGCTTCCCTTATCTAAGTAATTACCTTTAATTCAAAACTGACAAGGATTGACATCCTCACAAAAGATTCACTCAAATCACTCGAAGTGTTTAATGTTCAAGAATAAGCACTCATAAGTCAAACCTGAAAAGTTAATCCCATAGGCTTGCCTGAAAATCAAATCTCCACCACTGTATATGAGATGATACACAAATCAAAAGGTCTCTAATCAGGGTTGTAATGGGGCTTGGGTTAAAAGGTGTGGATAAAGCCTGAATTAGAAGGTTAGAATCGAGACTGAATTGACAATTTACCTAACTAGAAACAATGAACTAAATATGAATATTTACATCGAATGAAAACTAATAATACTTACTATTGATAATTACTCTATAATAAAGAGTATTTTCATCACTTGAAATTTGATAATACTTTAATACGAGCTTTTTCTTCAACAATTGGAGTTTTAAATGCTCTAAGCTTCTTTTTTTTTCTTTTCTTTTTCTTTTAATTATCTTTAAATTATCCCAAACACTAGACATAGTACTATTCAAAATGGTCCTTGAAGATAAGTTTGGGGGAGTTAAAAAGAAGTATCAAATGCTCAAAAAATTGTAGTATATACAGAAAAATGCTCATGTAAAAAATAAAGAGCATATGTACTTGAAAGAAAATAGATGTACAAAAGAGCATGTGAAATCAAAGTAAGTTGGTGTATTGAAGATAATTATTTCGAAGATCCAATTGAAGCTGAGCCTAGGGTTTTTAGCCTAAATTTACCCATCTTTTACTCACCCCTAGCCTAGCTACGTTACAAACTTTTTAAAGACCTATTGATTCAAGTTTCTATGCTACCTACATTAGTGGAGAGAAATTGCTATGTTTAACATATGAAGGCATAAGTTAAACTCAATGATTGCAACTCTCTTGAATAAGGAATAAAATCAAATTGGTAGGAATTTAGCATGTCTTTATTGAGAAAGCACTTAGTTTATTATTGCTATCATAATTGTAACTCCCAAAACCTCAAAACTATAAATTTCTGTGCACTGAAGTTGGTATGTGCAAGTAGCACTTAGAATATTAATTTTAAGCTATTACCAAGGTTATATGAAGTCTTAGGGATAGGGAATACCATTGGGAAAAATTTAATTTTTGCCTTAGTGGGACCCTAGTCTCGGTATTAGGCCTCTTAAACTGATTAAGGGGAAAATAGGACACAATTGGGCCTTTGGTCTAGTGGCAATGTGGCGTCACTTGGGGGCTACAAGGTGGTGTTACTATCAGGTGAAGAGGTCTAAGGTTCGAGGCTTAAGAGTGGTAAATTGAGGGGTTTTATTTTTTCACATGGAAGAAAGGTAGTGGCGCTAAAATGGACTCTGGAAGGGAGTGTTTGGAGAGAAATTTAAGGTAAAGATAAGAGAGAAAAGATAGGGGATTGGGGTGTGGATGTGTTGGTGCCGAATTGGACTCTAAGGGAAAGGTAGTTTGACTTTGGCTATAAAAGGGGGTGCCGAATCCCTTTGAAAGGTTCTTTGAGTTCCATTATCTTTTTACTTTCTTTCTTCTCCCTCAATCGATTTCTTCCATTACCGAAGTACCACCAACTTTTAGCGAAATCCCTATTGTGCCAAATCTTTATTGTTAATCCTCCATATATTCTCTTCTATTCCTATTCCTATTGGTGCTGAATTGTCCCTGTCATCATACTAGTCTCAAAAGCCAAAAATTCTTGGGCCGATTGCTCCTTAGGTAAGTACTTAGTCAATTTTCCTTTAGAGTGTATTGGTAAAAGCCAGAGGGCTATCTAACTATTCCTGTCGTTAACCTGTAATAACAAGGATATGGTTTTAAGATCGTAAGTGTAGTAAGGATCGTTAGCAAAAAGGTAAGAGTACTCAACTCGATTGTGGTTTAAATAAGTGGCCAAATGTAAGGGGTGACTTGTGTGGATTATGAGTTACTCAAATTTTGATGGTGTATGTGTGGGTGCAGATCTAGGGGATACTCGTGAATAGTAGCTAAGGAAGGGCTACTAGAACCTGTGGCACTCGGTAAGGTTACGGAAAGGCTTCAGCTTTTGGTAAATATTTTGATTAGATATGTGTGATTGATTAGAGGTTGGTTGGTTGTAGGTTCAAGGCTAAGGATAGTGTAGCACGTCGTAGTAACCAGGTGTGTGCGTACACTACACACAGACACGACAAGTCGGCACTAAATGGGCCTGCTGAGTTCATGGGCCCAAGTCGATAAGAGTTGATATGTGAATGATGGATTGATATGGATGTTGTCTGATTTGGTTATGAAATAGGCTTAATGGGCTATATGATCATAAAATGGGCTTAATACGCTATGTGAACATGGAATAGGCTTAATGGACTATATGTATGGACATGAAATGGGCTTAATGGGCCTTATGGGATTTTAGAAATGCATGCTAGGGTTTTAATGGATTCTAGGCCTAGTTTTAATAAACTCTTAAATAGCATAAAACTTATTAATAATCAAACATGTCTGTGGACAAGTCGTTAAGTTAGAGTGTGGCAATGGACATATGCATGTCTAGGATTGGAACCAAGGAGAGCTTGGTACTTAAGCGGTCTTAGTGGCCCACCTCTTCTTCTCTTGGATCCTACCTGGTGCATAGTGTTTATTCACTTTAGTCACCAGGACTTGTCGATGGGCCAAAGCTCTTAACTAAAACTCAAGTTGAAAAAATTACGAGAATACCTCTCGTAGGGTAAAATTACGAGAATACCTTTGTAGGGTAGAATTAATAAAATACCTCTGGGTAGTGAAATGACTAAAATACCCCTAAGTGCATAATGTGTGAAAATATGTATGTTGCATCCATGAGATATATGCTGCACTTGGGTGGGTTTGATGATGCGGAGGAAGATATGTGAGGATCGCATAGTCGCTTGACGACTGTGGATCCACCGTTGGTTTTAAGCCCATTATATGTTTGCAGCCTTGCTACAACGTTGAGTAGTGCCGCTGTTGGTTCTACCTTTGGAGTGTAGGGATGGGTGGGTTGATATTTATATCCCCATAAGAGTGTAGAGCTGGAAGGGAAATAGAGTGCAGGGTTCGATTTGGGATGGGTACATTACATTCATGCGATAATAAAATGATATGAGGTCATTATGGGCTAAGGACCAAGACCGCTGAATTTGATAGGGCTTAGGTCCAATGTGATAACTGTATGTTGGATTGGTTTACCAAGGGTTGTACATACTGAGTTTCGAAACTTACTCCATTTTATTTAATATTTCAGGTGACCCTCAGTAAGCAGCTCGACGTGGAAGGGGACTCGGAGGTGGACACATTGCAAGCTATTTAAATGTTTTATTTTGTTCAAATGAATTTATTTTAAATTCTTTATTTCCATTGGGTTGTAATAAGGCCTTGTATCTCTAATTTGACTTTAGGTTTTGGGTTTTATTATTATTGTTTCAACTGTTTACCTATTAAACTTAAATGAATTTTTAAAGTTCAACACGGTTTTGATAACTGTAACATATGGACGTTTTCTTAAAACATGGGCTTTCATCCTAACTTAACAAGATTCAAGGATTTTGGGCTTTTAAACCTTAAACTTAAGTTTTCAATTAAACAAAGTCATTTTGGAATTTTCCCTTTGAAGTGACATCACTGGATTCGGCCATAGCGTCTGGGCCAAGTCTAGGGTGTTACATTTAGTGGTATCAGAGCCTAATTACAATGTCCGGCTGTGAAATGGGCCTTAGATTTTAGGGTTTTTTAAAAAAAGTATATTAAAAAGTGTTTGTAGGATTCTTGAAGTTTGGTTCACCTAGCCCTCGACGTCGAGCTAAGTAAGTTTTCTGCTATTGCATAGGTTTGAATTATTGAACTGTATTTAGATATTAGGCTACTTTAACCATAGGTTCTTAGAGATTAAAGCCCATAGGAAACTTAAGCCTGTAGTGGATTTACGACTATGAAACAACTTTTAAATTGATGCTTGCATAAGACATATTTTTAAACAATAGAACTATAAACTAATTTCATAAAAATTCTAATCCAGAAATATGCACGCAATGATGAGCGCTAAAAGAGGTGTAAGAGGCCGCGACAAAGGCCGTGGAAGTGTTAGGCCTGGGTCTTCAGCGTCGGGCCATATGCCCAATGTTGGAGTGGAATAGGCTCTGGCTTCACCGGTAGCTAAAACGGGACCACATGAACTGGCTGCAGCGACAGAAGATGCAGTATCATAGTTATGTTAAGAATTTTAGAAAGGGTCGTTAGGCCTAATCATGGTACGGAAAGTCATGGGTCGATCACGGAATGACTCTGAGTTAATGGGGGAAAAATTTTCAAAGGAGTAGCTGGGGTGGCCCCGAATGTGGCAGAGTACTGGTTGGAAGCTACGGAAAGGATAATGGATGACCTGGACTGCATGGCGGAGCAAAAGTTGAAATGGGCGATATCCTTACTTAGGGAGGAAGCTTATCAGTGGTGGTTGACCGTAAAGGAGGGCAACCAACTGGAGCAGATCACCTGGGAGTTCTTCAAATCGACATTCTAGGGGAGTACATTGGAGTGGGCTATGTGGATGCGAAGGAAGGAGTTTTTGAGTCTGACGTAGGGTGATAAGTCGGTAGCAAAGTATGAGGCTGAGTTTCTGCACCTTAGTCGATATGCCAAGGGAATGTTCATAACAGAGTATGAGAGATGTGTACAGTTCGAGGATGGGTTAAGAGACAACCTTAGGGTATATATAGCTCCACAGAGGGAGCGAGACTTTACGATCTTGGTGGAGAAAGCAAATATAGCGGAGGAAGTAAAGCGCACAGAGTGTCTCAATCGAGAGATAGAGAAGGACATGAACAAACGAAACGTGGAAGCTATGGGAGCTGGACAGAGGCCTACGAGGAGGGCTAGACTGAATGGGCTGGTTAGAGCTGAGGCCCTTGTTGCTGCTGCTAATACTGGGATACCACCTTGTGCTATGTGTGGAAAAGGGCATACGGGTGAATGTTGGAGGAGAATATGAGCTTGTTTGAGCTGTGGATCTATGGAACATAGGATTAGGGACTGCCCGAGAAGGCTAGATCAGGGGCGAGCTGATGGAAGAGGTAATTTTCAGCCGCAGAGGGGTGGTTAACAACCACCGAGGGGTCATGAACAAGCCAGAGGAGGCAACGGCACAGGACGAAGACGTGGATCACCGGGTATAGGTGCAGGTCAAGCAGAGGCGAGGCAACCAATGTTAGTCTATGCTGCTCGTCGTAGAGAGGAAGGATATGCACAGATGTGATAATGAGAATGTTCTTTATTCGTGAGCTACCTTATATTGCGCTAATTGATGTGGGGTCGACATATTTATACATTGCATGCAATAGGACTGAAACTGTAGGGGTTGAGTTTGAAGCCATTGAGAATGAAATGACTGTGTTAAGTCCTTTAGGGCAGTCGGTGAAAGTTAGTAAGTTGTTTAGGAATGTACCATTGGTAGTTCAAGGAGTTACTTTCTTAGCGGATTTGATGGAATTGCCATTTGGTGAGTTCAACCTCATCTTAGGCATGGATTGGTTTACGAGGCACTAGGTAACTTTAGATTGTGCTGTGAAGCGGATGGTGTTAAGAACTGTGGAAGGTGATGAAGTAGTAGTGATCGGGGAACAACGTGATTACTTGCCGAACGTGATTTCGACTTTAAGTGTAGATAAGTTGGTGAGAAAGGGCTGTAAAGCTTACTTAGCCTACATTAGTGATTTGGAATCTTAGAGTTTTACTGTTAACGATTTGAGAACAGTAAAAGAATTCCCTGATGTTTTTCCGGAGGAATTGCCTAGGTTACCTCCCAATAGAGAGGTGGAGTTTGGAATAGAATTGTTACCTGGTATGGCTCCAGTGTCCATCGCACCTATAAGATGGACCCAAAGGAGCTGGTGGAGTTCAAGGCCCAGATTCAAGAGTTATTGGAGTACAAATTTATTAGACCAAGTGTGTCTCCATGGGGAGCACCGGTATTATTCGTGAAGAAGAAGGATGGGTCCATGAGGATGTGCATCGATTATCTACAGTTAAACAAGTTAACCATTAAGAATAAGTACCCTCTGCCTGGGATAGTTGACCTTTTCAATCAACTTAGGGGAGCCTTAGTTTTTAGGGTACCATCAACTAAGGGTTATGGAAGAAGATGCGTATAAGACAGCTTTCAGAACTCGTTATGGACATTAAGAGTTTTTGGTGATGCCTTTTGGCCTAACGAACATACCTGCTACTTTTATGGATATTATGAACCGGGTCTTTCAACCGTATTTAGACTAGTTCGTAGCAATTTTCATAGATGACGTCTTAGTATACTCAAGAATGGAGGATGATCATGATGCACACTTAAGGATTGTGTTGCAGATTCTAAGGGAGAAGCAACTTTATGCTAAGTTTAGCAAGTGCGAATTCCGGCTAAGGGAAGTCACTTTCTTAGGGCATGTGGTCTCAAGCGGGGATTAGAGTTCATCCTCGGAAGGTGGAAGCAGTGTTGAGTTGGAAACGACCTAAGACGGTGTCAGAAATTCAGAGTTTTCTAGGACTGGCAAGGTACTATAGGCGATTTGTTGAAGGGTTCTCCTTAATCGCCGCACCCTTGACCAAGCTGCTACGGAAGGGGGTATCATTTGTGTGGGTGATAAACAGCAAGAAAGCTATGAGAAGCTTAAGAAGGTGTTAATGGAGGCCCCTGTTTTGATTTAGCTAGAGGCCGAGAAGGAGTTTACGATTTTTAGCGATGCGTCACACGTGGGCTTGGGCTGTGTTTTGATACAGGAAGGAAAGGTGGTTGCGTATGCGTCACTGCAGATTAAGGCTCACGAGGGGAATTACCCAACCTACGATTTGGAGTTGGCAGCTATAGTTTTCGTACTTAAGATTTGAAGGCATTATTTGTATGGGAAGAAGTGCAACATCTATACAGATCACAAGAGTCTGAAGTACCTCTTAACTTAGAAGGAGTTGAACTTGAGGCAGCACAGATGGATTGAGCTGTTAAAGGATTATGATTGCACGATCGAATATCACCCAAACAAAGAAAATGTGGTGGTTGATGCTCTAAGCCGTAGGGCTATGTTGGACTTGAGGGCGATGTTTTCTCGGTTGAGTTTGTATGATGACGGGAGTTTGTTAGCGGAGTTGTAAGTGAAGACACTATGGGTTGAGCAGATTAAAGTTAAAAAATCATTGGATGGAACTTTGGATTCTCGATTCAAGAAAATTGAGAATGGGGAAATAATGGATTTTGGGTTAAATAGTGACGAGTTGTTGTATTTCCGTAGTAGAATTTGTGTGCCAAGGGACGAAGAGCTAAGGAAGTCTATATTGTGGGAAGCGCATAGTAGTTCCTATGCTATGCACCCCGGGGGTAACAAGATGTATCGAGATTTACGAGAGCTTTATTGGTGGCGGGATTGAAACGCAAGGTTATAGAGTTTGTGGGCAAATGTTTGGTATGTCAGCAAGTGAAAGCGGAACATCAACTACCATCAGGGTTCTTCAGCCAGTTAAGATCCCACTATGGAAGTGGGAGTGGGTTACTATGGGTTTTGTTAGTGGGCTACCCTTGATGCCTGCTAAGAAGGACTTTGTGTGGGTTATTGTGGATTAGTTAACTAAGTCTGTCCATTTTATACCGGTCAGCACCGACTACTCATTACAGAAGTTGGCAAGGTTGTATGTGGCGGAGATTGTAAGATTGCATGGGGTTCTAGTCTCTATTATATCTGATAGAGACCATTGTTTTACGTCTCATTTTTGGGAGAAGCTGCATGAAGCACTGGGTACGAGGTTTGATTTTAGTACAACATTTCACCCTCAGACTGATGGTCAGTCGGAGAGGGTAATTCAAGTTTTGGAGGATATCTTGAGAAGGTGTGTAATTGAGTTTCGAGGTAGTTGGGAGGATTACTTGCCATTAGCTGAATTTGCATATAACAATAGTTATCAGGCAAGTATTGGAATGGCACCATATGAAGCACTATATAGGCGAAGATGTCGTACTCTGACTTGTTGGACTGAGTTGGGTGGCGGCAAGTATTAGGTCCGGAGTTGGTAGCAGACACTGAAGATAAAGTAAAATTGATTCGAGATCGGTTGAAGGAGGCGATGGATAGGTAAAAGTCGTATGCTAACCTCGAACGGAGAGAGATTGAGTATGCGGTGGGGGACTTTGTTTTTCTCAAGGTTCCCATTAGAAGAAGGTGTTAAGATTTGGTCGGAAGGGCAAGTTAAGCCCTAGATTCATTGGGCCATACCGAGTATTAAAGTGAATTGGGCCATTTAAATATCAGTTGGAATTGCCTCCTGAACTGAGCCAAATACACGATGTGTTCCATGTATCAATGCTAAGGCATTATCACTCAGACCCTCTCACATTGTGACAGTCGAGGAGATAGATGTTAGACCAAACCTAACTTTTGAAGAGGAGCTACTTCAAGTATCAAGATGTTAAGGTGCTAAGAAAGAAGTCTGTCCCTTTGGTCAAAGTGCTTTGGCGTAACCATAACGCTGATGAGGCTACTTGGGAATCTGAGGAGGCAATGCAATGACAATACCCTCACTTGTTTCAATCAGGTAAATTTTGAGGCCAATTTTTTTTAAAGGGGTAGAATTGTAACGTCCCAAAATCCGAAACTCTAAATTTCTGTGTACTGAAGTTGGTATGTGCAAGTAGATCTTAGAATATTAATTTTAAGGTATTACCAGGGTTGTTTGAAGTCTTAGGGATAGGGAAGACCATAGAGAAAAATTTAATTTTTGCCTTAGTGGGACCCTAGTCTTAGGTATTAGGCCTCTTAAACTGATTAAGGGGAAAATATGACACAATTGGGCCTTTGGTTCAGTGGCAAGGTGGCGTCACTTGGGGGCTACAATGTGGCATTACTATTAGGTAAAGAGGTCCAAGGTTCGAGGCTTAAGAGTGGTAAATTTAGGGGTTTTATTTTTGCACATGGAAGAAAGGTAGTGGCGCTAGAATGGACTCTGGAAAGGAGTGTTCTAGAGAGAAACTTAAGGTAAAGATAAGAGAGAAAAGATAGGGAATTAAGGTGTGGATGTGTTGGTGCCGAATTGGACTCTAGGGGAAAGGTAGTTTCGGCTTTGGCTATGAAAGAGGGGTGCCGAATCCTTTTGAAAGGTTCTTTGAGTTCCATCATTATTTACCTTTATTTCCTCCCCCTTAATCGATTTCTTCCATTACTGAAGCACCACCAATTTTTTTCCAAAATCGCTATTGTACCGATTATTTGTTGTTAATCATCCATATATTCTCTTCTCTTCCTCTTCCTATTGGTGCCGAATTGTCCCTGTCATTATACTAGTCTCAAAAGCCAAAAAATTCTTGGGCGATTGCTCCTTGGGTAAGTACTTAGTCAATTATTCTTTAGAGTGTCTTGGTAAAAGCCAGAGGGTTATCTAACTGTTCCTTTTGTTAACCTTGTAATAACAAGGATAGGGTTCTAAGATCGGGGCGTGGTACGGATCGTTAGCAAAGAGGTAAGAGTACTCAACTCGATTATGGTTTAAGTAAGAGGCCGAATGTAAGTATGATCTATAGGGGTGACTTGTGAGGATTATGAGTCACTCAAATTTTGATGGTGTATGTGTGGGTGCAGATCTAGGGGATACTCGTGAATAGTAGCTAAGGAAGGGCTACTAGAACCTGTGGCACACGGTAAGGTTACGGTAAGGCTTGACTTTTGGTAAATATTTTGATTAGGTATGTGTGATTGATTGGAGGTTGGTTGGTTGTAGGTTCAAGGCTAAGGATAGTGTAGCACGTCGCAACAACCAGGTGTGTACATACACTACACACACACGACAAGTCGACACTAAATGGGCCTACCGAGTTTGTGGGCCCAAGTCGATAAGAGTTGATATGTGAATGATGGATTGATATGGATGTTGTATGATTTGGTCGTGAAATGGGCAATGAACATAACACCCCAAACCCGGTCTAGATGTTACGACCGGATGACGGAATATCACAGGAAAAGTTGTAAAAGCAATTTTAAAATCTTAAGAAAATCTAGTAAATTTGAAAACTTTTCGTCTAGGGTGATGTTTTGAGAACAGTGGTTTGCAGTTTAAGAAAAATTCCTGAATTGAGTTAAAACGATCATTTGCTATCTTTGTTGGCACTTGAGAAAAACAGTTATTTTATGTTACTTATGTTTTGAAAATTTCATCTTAACTTTCATGTTAAAATATAATAATGTCATATCTTAAATGAATAGTAAATAAGAAAAACCAAATATTAACTTAAGAAGGCCTTATTACATAACAAAATCCCCAATTAAAATAATTTGTAGAAAGGAAACGAGTTTACGAAAAGAAAGATTTTATGGCCTCCACGAGTCTGCCTCAGCTCCCAGATCCACGATCTACTGATTACCTATAAAATTAAGCAGAGGGGTGAGTTACCACGACTCAGTGTGTAAATCCCCTTATGTCACATAAATGGCCTTAAGCCCAAATTCGCACATTGGCCTTAGCCCACTTCAATTTGGTAAATTTTCTTTTGGATTTTAATTTTTGGGCACATAAATTACAAACTACTTAATAGGACGTTTTGATAAAATACAAAATTGAGGTTTGTCTACAACCAATTAAACAACATTTCTTATAAAAGAGGATCTTGTTAATAATCTAATAATCGAATAATCGGTAAGTGTTTTTGATGTCACCTAACTGCAAGGCTTGGCTATTTAAATTTTATGACTTAAATAACGGAATTTCAATTGAACTACAAAATTTGAGTTTTTCTAAAAATCTTAGAAATCAACTAAAGCTCGTGAAACTTTCTAAACTCTTTTTTTTCTAGTAACATGCCAGATCCGGTTGTGGTGTTTGGGCTGGGTTTTGGGTGTTACATGGGCTAAGTGAACATGGAATGGGCTTAATGGGCTATATGTATGGACATGAAATGGGCTTAATGGGCCTTATGGGATTTTAGAAATGCATGCTAGGGTTTTAATAGACTCTAAGTCTAGTTTTAATAAACTCTTAAATAGCATAAAACTTATTAATAATCAAACATGTCTATAGACAAGTTGCTAAGTTAGAGTGTGGCAATGGACATATGCATGTCTAGGATTGGATCCAGGGAGAGCCTGGTACTTAAGCGGTCCTAGTGGCCCACCTCCTCTTCTTTGGGATCCTACTTGGTGCATAGTGTCTGTTCACTTTAGCCGCGAGGACTTGTCGATGGACCAAAGTTCTTAACTAAAACCCGAGTTGAAGAAATTATGAGAATACCCCTGTAGGGTAAAATTATGAGAATACCCTTGTAGCGTAAAATTACGAGAATACCCCTATAGGGTAAAATTACGAGAATACCCCTATAGGGTAGAATTACAAAAATACCCCTGGGTAGTGAAATGACTAAAAAACCCCTAAGTGCTTAATGTGTGGAAATATGTATGTTGCATTCATGAGATATATGCTACACTTGGGTGGGTTTGATGATACGAAGGAAGATATGTGAGGATCGCATAGTCGTTTGACGACTGTGGATCCATTGGTGGCTTTAAGCCCATTATATATTTAGCAGCCTTGCTGCAACGTTGATAGTGCCATTGTTGGTGCTACCTTTGGAGTGTAGGGATGGGTGGGTTGATATTTATATCCCCACAGGAGTGTAGGGTTGGAAGGGAAATGGAGTGCAGGGTTGGATTTGGGATGGGGAATTACATTCATGCGATAATAAAGTGATATGAGGTCATTGTGGGCTAAGGACCAAGACCACTGAATTTGATAGGGCTTAGGCCCAATGTGATAACTGTATGTTGGATTGGTTTACCAAGGGTCATGCACACTGAGTTTCGAAACTCACTCCCTTTTATTTAATGTTTCAGGTGACCCTCAATAAGCAGCTCGACGTGGAAGGGAACTCGGAGGTGGCCACACTGCAAGCTATTTAGATGTTTTATTTTTTCAAATGAATTTATTTTAAATAGTTTATTTCTATTGGGTTGTAATAAGGCCTTGTATCTCCGATTTGAATTTAGGTTTTGGGTTTTATTCTTATTGTTTCAGCTGTTGACCTATAAAACTTAAATGGATTTTCAAAGTTCAACATGGTTTTGATAACTGTAACATATGGACGTTTTCTTAAAACATTGGCTTTCATCCTAACTTAACAAGATCAAGGATTTTGGGCTTTTAAACCTTAAACTTAAGTTTTCAATTAAACAAAGTCGTTTTGGAATTTTCCCTTTGATGTGACATCACAGGATTTGGCCATAGCGTCTGGACCAGGTCTAGGGGTGTTACAATAATAATGACTGAGATTAATTTGAATGATATGTATACATAAGTAGCATAAGTATCAAATTTCTTATTTTTGAGCATAAGTATACTTAAATCATGATTTTTTGGAAGAATGTTGTTCTGAAGAAATTTTTCAAAGGTGTTTTGAGAAATTCTTTCCAAATTTGTGCATTACTCGGGACGAGCAATGAATTAAGTTTGGGGGTGTGGAAACACAAAAATATACAAGCTTTTTCATGCCCTTTTTAACTCAAATTCATGCAGTTTCGGTAAAATTCTTGTCGAAAAATATTTAATTATTATAAAATAATTAAATTGTACTTAAATTATTAACATGTTGAATTTTACTTAATTTTATAATTAATTTTGATTAATTTTGATTATTTTCAACAGATTTGCACAAAGGGCAAAAAACGGCTCAGCAGACACTACTAGAAGCACAAAATCGAGAAGCAATTTTGAAGCATCAAAGCGAATTAATTTTTCATCCTAAGAGGGTCCAAATTATGTGTATTAATTCATAATATAATTAATTTTAATTTTAATCCAATTTAATTTGGGTTAAATAAATTATTATTAATTAATTATGAAAAATGGCCCAGTTGAGCTGAACCGAGAAAATCGATCCAACCGAGCATTGGACAGCCCAAAACCATCCCACATGCTGACCCAATCAGCTTTCTTGGCTGATTAATTAACTTGCAAAATGGCCCTTGAAGACTCCTTCAAATTGTATTCAATCCCCTCCACTATTTGTACCTTTCTAGATTTGCCTCTACCTTAAAATAGCAAGTTTGGATTCTTCAAACTTACATGGCTGCTGATTTTTGCTAATTTTAGTAGCCATATCAACCTATAAATACCCCCCTTTTCTGCTCACTTCAAACACATCTCAAAGCCATTCATTTATTCACTTCTCTCTCACTTTTTGTAACATCCTGAAGTAGGGGTTGTTTGAAAATTTAATTATTTGTTTTCTCATGTGTGTGTGTGCTTGAAGAAATAAATACTATGATTTATTTGGCATGTTCTAAGGTCTAGAAATAATCCCGAGCTAGGCCTGACTTAGGACTAAAAATTTCTTTTTAAGTGTTTAAGAGAAGGGAGCTAGGTGAGATAGGGGTTAAGTAAAATTTCGGGTGAAGCATGTCACGAAATAAGGTAGTAGCAAAGTGGTAACCGAGCGCCACTTAAGAGCTGGAGGAGAGAATGGGCACAGGTCACATGTTCGAGTGGCTGGAGGGGCGTTTTGTGTTTTATTTTTTATATGGGGTGATGGGATTAAGTAGGAAGGCTTTAAAATTAAATGGTGAGGGTTCATGACATGAAAGTCAAATGGGGAGAAATGGCCTGGGGCGTTAGAAGAGAGGGCTGGGGCATGAGGTTCCAGGTTCGAACCAAAGAAACAGCATATGGTTTTTATTTTTTTTATGCTGCTGGCGTGAATGGGAGAGTATTGGCCTGATTTTGGACTCTTTAAGTGATGAGATTAAGCTTAAAATTTTTGCTTATAATCGGCAGGAAGGGATAGTAGTTAGTAGTTTATTTGCTTTTAAATTGTAGGAAGAGTGGCTAGGAGATAAAGGCTAAAGATAATGTAATGTTGGGTTTTAATTAAAAGATGAATTATCACAAAGAGGGGAGAGGTAATGGCCTACTTTGGGACTCCTTGGGGGCCATCTACATTCGGCTATGATAAAGCAAGGGGTTGCCAAAATTCATGAAGTTTTTCTTTTCTTTCCTTCTTGATTTATTTTGGCCGAACCCTCTCTAGTCCACAAGTGCCAAAATTCTTCAAACCATATCACCCCTTCTCATTATTTTCTTCTTTCTCTTGAGTCGAATCCCTTAAAGGAAGGTGCTGTCCCACTTTCAATTCTTTTCTCCTCTTCAAGAGTAGCCAAACCTCCTCACAACACCAAGTGGTGCTGACTTGTGGTGTTTAGGGGCCTAAATAATCATTAAGGTAAGGGGTAATCACCTCTTTTAGGTACAAAGTTATGGCTGAATGGCCTAAGACTCTTACTAATATGATTAAACCGATTGTAGGGAGGCCATAGCCGATTGAAAGGAGCTTTCGGGTTTTGTTTTCCTAAGGTAAAGAGGTAAGTGACATTCGGCCATAAGCCTTGATTATGAGTGATTGTGCAAACCGATCTTTAACATGTGTTTTGGTAGGGATTTTGAAGACTCAAGTGATATTTTGGGATTTCGGTAAGTAGGGTAAGTGAATAAGTCACATTCGGCCAAGGGCCATTTGTTAAAGAAATTTATATATACCGAAACTAATATGTGCCATGGATTTAGGGGCTAATTAAGGCTTCGAGATTTTGTTGCAAACCAAATCGGCAACCAAGGTGAGTGTTATTTCAAGTACAAAAAATCCTTTGGGATTATTTGGTTTGGCCGAATAGGCCTAATGTCCCTAACCATGGTTGTTGGCCGATTATAGGTCAAGAGATCTAGCATCGTAGATCGAATCTTCAGGATCTAGGAATTTCGGTAGAAACAGGTGTGTGAAAATTCACTACGCACTTTATTAATAACATGACTATTTTGTTGCCTTGTTAATAAATATGATAGTGATCTATGATATATGCTTGTGGGCTTAAGCATGGACTCCGAGTGAGTCCCCTATACATAATCTTTGATATATGATTTTGTATGCCATCACATGTTGTTAAATGCCATGCCTAAATACATGATATATGTTAATTGATATGTGAGCATGATGATGGTGGGATTGATGAGAGGAGGGATGATTTTATGGATATGCCGATGGTTTTGACCACAAGATGGGTTGGCCCCATCGATTATTTGTGACCTATGGTCATCGGTGGTTTTGACCACACCGATTGATAAATTGCGACTAAGTCCCAGTGGTTTGGTACCACCAGTGGTTTTGACCACACTTGATAAATTGTGACCTATGGTCATCAGTGGTTTTGACCACACGATGGGTTGGCCCCATCATTTAATTTGTGACACTAGTCACGGTGGTTTTGACCACGATGGTTTTGACCACAGGGGTAGTTAAGGAGTATGGATGGTTAGGTTGGGTTGCATGTGCATGTTTATTAATAAATTGTGTATGAGTTGTATTTTTCGGATGGGGATTTACACTTTGAGTCTTGGTGACTCACCCCTTCCATTACCATTTTGAGATGAGTAGATCGCGAGATGGAGTAGAAGAGGACTCGAGGGCCATGCTTATCGTTGGATTTGATTTACTTTGCTATTGTTAAAATTATTTATTTTCTAAGTCTTTTTATTTTGGGATTGTAATAAGGCCGCTATTATTATTTTGGATGTTTATTTTACTGTTCTATTTTACTTATGTTATGTTACAAACGAAGTTTTTAAGTGTTAAGTGAACCGGTTAAAAGTAACTTTTCAACCTTAATAAACTTCTACGGGTTTTTTTAAAGATGTTACCATCAGGTAACAAAATTCACCAAGTCAATTATACCCTTGACGATTTTAAAAATTTTAAATGATCAAATGTTTTCAAAAGGGTTTATCAACTCAACTATGTTTATAAATGCCCAACTGAGTTTTCAAACACCGTTTTAATACCTTAGCCAAATTTTATTAGGTTTTCACCAGACACCCAAATTACTTCAAATTAATTTACTCCGTGACATACCAGATCCGGTCAGGACTCATGGGCGAGTTTGGGGTGTTACACTTTTCTCTCTTCATTCCCTTCCATTGTTCTTCATTTTCTTCCCCTATTCCTTTGCCGATTTCACCTCTTGAAAAGTATTCCTTCAACCACCATTTGGAGCAACATTCAAGTGTTCATGGAAGCCTCGGTTCAAGAAGAGCAAGCGAAGAAGGAGGAGCGGAGCAAACTAGTCAAGCCTCGGAGAAACACCGGATTTGATTCTTGTTCCTTATGCTTTTAATTTTATTGTTGTTGTTATGAACATGTCTATGAATATTTGTGATATTGATATGTTTAATTTAATTAATATGGCTTAAATTTAATTCGTGTTAGGTTGATTGCATTTCAACTACTTAATTTATTAAAATTGTGTTTGTATTGTTATAGGCCTCGATAAGATGTTTGATTAAGTAAAACCATGAATAAGTTATTCTTGCATTATAATTGTAAGGTAACTAATGAATTAATTATTTAAATGGATTGAAATTGTAATTATTTGACACGATACCTAATTAGTGCATGTTTGATCATCTAAGGTATCTGAGGGTTAAATTAGCAACGGTATCTAACGATACATTAGCCTTGCATAACTTGCAAGATTATTGTGATTAAACTGTTTCAAGGTAGAAATACATTGTTACCTCATGTAATCTTTTATGTGCTTATGAGATTCAATTAATTGTTTGAATTGGCATAGAGATATGTACAAGAGATTATTTTAATTTCATAAGTATGTGTGTGCATTAACACATTTGCTTATTAAAATTTGTTTAATTGGTTGAATTGACATAGGGATATAGTCAAGAGATAAATGAATTTTTGGTAAGTAAGTATGTTCATAAGTTAGCAAATTACTGAGTTGTCGTGAATTTATTTGTAACAAGATAAACATGAGTTTAATAATTCTAAGTTAAGAAATGTAATTAATCTAAGACAATTATGTCATCTTGATTAAAATGATCTTTTGAAATCGTGCATTGGAACTTTTATTTTATTTTTATTTATTTTACTTAGTTAAAATCCTTGTTTTTAACCACCTCTTGAAATCAAAATATTATTCTTCACCAAAGTGTTTTTAAAATTGCATTCATAAATAATTCTTTTCACAGTCCCTGTGGGTACGATAACTTGAGATTTACTTGTCACTTTATTACTTGTTGCGATTGTGTACACTTGCACATTTTCATCGTTCCAATTGCCACTACTTCCACCTTTCACAAAATCCCACCCCAGGGATGTGACATGGCAATTTGACTTTTAAGCACATGTGAATCATGTTTAACACTTAGGCATGTGGACATGCTAACATAATCACATTTCACTAGTCATCACTTTAATATGTTTAGTCATGCTTGTCACATTAAACCATAGACCTCAATATTCACATACTCACATATATATATCACATACTTGAATCAAAAAATATATCACAAAAGCCATGCAACAAATGTCATGAGAATGAGATTTACGCATACATCATTATTATAACAACAATCACATCATATCGCATATCTCATGCGTTTCACAAAATGTATTTCGGATAGAGTCACTTACTTGGGTCTTTTGTAATGAGTTTTTCAACCCTTCTTTGATTATTTAATGTGCTTACAATTGATTATAATTAATTTATTAACAGATCAAAAATAACTATATCACCAATAATAAGTAGAATCAATCCTACACCTTTTATTGTAGATATGATTTTTCACAATCCTTATTAATGATTTCACTTTGATCTAACTCGAAAGACGTATCTAACAAATGAGTAATGTTTATTGATTAGGATCTATTTGAAAATAATTTATCACTAATAGATCAATTACGAATAGCCTCACCAACACTTAACCCACGGTTTTGGACTCTTGAAAAGATGATTTCCAATGCAAACTTAGGGTCTCCCCAATGATTAATGTTTGGTTCTTCAAGATTGAAAGGAATTGTATTAATACGATAATAAATAAATAATAAAATATAACTGTCTCTATGACCAATATACCAATCAGCCAAGGGATGAAATCACCAAGAGAATGAGTTTACGATTAAAATGACCCACACTTAAAAGTTGATTAAATCAAGATGGACAATGAATCGAAAGAGAAATGAGATCAGAGAGTTGAGCGATCTAAAAGAATTGTTAGAGCAAAGAAAGAGTGTAAGTTTAATCAATATGAGGAGCAACAAGGAAAATAGAGGATGAAGAAAAAGGGAAGAAATTTGGTCACTGGCAGCGACGATGGAAAGGGAAGGAGTAAGAATGAAACACCCCAAACCCGGCCCACGAGCCTTAACCGGATCTGGTATGTTCCCTGATGTAAACCGTTTCAAATTCTTTTGTTACTTAGGAAAAACTTGTGTGATTTGGAAGAAAGATCGTTTTGGGTTGGGCTTGAGTTGAAAACAAGTTTAATTCATTGTTAAAAATCCTTTACTTTAGGTGACAAAACATTTGGGCTTTGTTTTTTTAAAAAAAAACAATTTACTTAATCTTTTAATAAAATGAGGTTTGTAAGCTTAACAAATAAAAACAGAATAAAATATTCCTACTAAGGCGTTATTACATCAAATAATTCCCAAAATTTAAATTCAAAATACTTAAATTAAAATAGTCCAAATAGAAGAAATCTGAACTTCACATGGCCTCCACTAAGCACCTGCCGGCCCGGTCCATCACTGGTCGTCACCTGAAAAGTAATCCCACAATGGGGTGAGTCAACAGACTCAATGTGTAACCAACACTAAAATTTAATAATTCAGGCATACATTATCATACATGTTCATAAAACATTTAAACAATATGATGCAACCCGAACCCAAACCTATATGCCATTCGCTACACACCACCCGTACCATCCTGCACACCGTGGGGACAACTAAGTCAACCCTCCATCCACTACACACCATCGAAGGCAGTCACTGCAGTCGGCGTGCTCATCGCCCTTATAAAATTCGTGGTCTTAGGTCACCACATTTAGATATCGTGGTCTTAGGTCACCACATTCAGTTTTACGTGGTCTTAGGTCACCGCATTCAGATTTTGTGGTCTTAGGTCACCACATTAACTTCCCCTTTTCATATAACCCATATGCCCCCATATTTCATACACAATTTGCAAAATCATGCCTTAATTCACATTCTTATCACTTTTCACATGTTAAAAATAACATATATTCATATTCCTTGTAGGAGTAGGAAACGTACCTTAGTACTTTGTACCATAGTATGGTACCTTAGCCATATTCACATTCTTATAAACATGCACATTTAATTTAAAACATAGCCATGAACATATTAAAACTTAGAGTAGGGTACACACAGTACCTTAGCCATATTCTTACACTTTCATATTAACACATATAATGAATTAAAACCGTAAATCTATTGAGATTTAGTGTGGGGTACACACCTGATTCGCTTAAGGTTTCCAATCCAAATCCCGAAAATCTTGATCTAATGCCTTAGATCTTAAATCTCTACATTTAATCAATCATTTAATACTTAGTAAGCCATTCGGCCATAAATCCAAATCCTAGTAGGATTAGTACACTAAAACTTACCTTGGTGCCAAATCCCGAAATCTTCACTATACTCTTTCTTGTATTCGGCAAAGCTTTAAATCAGTTTAACAAATTAGTTTTGGCTTTTGAATAAATATGAACTAGATCTAAAACACCAAAAATAGGCCTTGGCCAAATATTCGCATGTCTTACCTTGTGGATTTTAAATCCCAAAATTCACCGAATAACTAGGGAACATGCGGCCTATGGTGTACCTTCGGGAAAAGAACTTCTCCTTCTTGTAGTTGACTGATCCTTAGATTTATTAACTTGTTAGTTTCGGCTATTTTGAATATTTAAAGAACAGATCTAAATACTAATCTAGGCTTTAGCCGAATATACATAGGTGCTTACCTTTTAAATCCCGAATTGGATCCTTGCTTCCTTAATGCTGTCGAAATTCCTTAGATCCTTGAAATCCCGAAAGATACCTTCTTGTAGTTGACAATTCCTAAATCCCGAATACACCCCTTTTTAAGAAATCAGTAGCACCCTTGTTAAAAGCCCCTTAAAGAATCGGCCTTGATGACTAGATGATAAGGTTTCAGCTTTTAGGATTTAATGGAGAAGTCGGCTAGGGGTTCTCTTGGGGTATTCGGTTTCAAAAAAAAAAAATAAAGAAAAGAAGACTTGGGAATTTTGGCAATGGTGGACTATAGATTCGGCTTAACAAATGGAAGAGAAGAGAAGAGAGGAGAGCACTAAGAAATTCGACAGAGAGAAGTGGAGGAAGTAAAATTGATGAGTAGCCCTTTTTTCCCTCTTATTGCCGAAATTACTACTCAGAATCCCTTACTTGGCCACCACTCTTCTATTTTGCTAACTTTATCCTTTGAATTATCACTTTATTAAAAGAATTAATCCAACAATTATCTCCTAAAAATAATGATAAATAAATCTATTATTTATCTCCTATTTAGACGAAATTTAAAGAGAATAAAAATCTTCCCTTGGGTTCCTTAGTGCTGATCCACTTCCCGCTCTTTGTAGCAAAAATAAAACTCCTTTATTTGCTCCCCAAGTGACTCGAACCTAGGCCTAATACCCTTGTATGTGGCGTCACCTACCTGGGCCTCAAGTGATATCTTCAGGCCACTTTTCCAAGCATTTTTGTGTGTCAAATTCCTCCTATTAATTTTCTTAAGGCCACCTTGCCTTAGTTTCCTCTTTTAAAACTTAACATTTCCTTACATTTCCAGGTTTCCAAAAATGTTCACTTTCCTCTTTTAACTTAACATTTCCAGGTTTCCAAAATGTTCACTTTCCTATTTTAACTTAACATTTCCATACATTCCCAGGTTTCCAAAAATATTCAAAATACATTCATAACACATAAGACATGCCATTTCGTATAATTAAACCGAAAATGCATAGGCCCTTTTCAGGATGTTACAGTTCTACCCCCTTAAAATAATTTCGTCCTCAAAATTGCTTACTATCGTTCAATCCTAACTCATCACACTACGCCTTTGTTGCAAGACTCGATCTTAACAAAACTAACACATTTCTTAGATACTACCTCGACCACGTCCACTAGAACTCATTACTAACGTCGCGATTTAATCGATTAAAAGTTTTATGCATTAGTTCTTTGTTCCTTTGTTTAACGCCAAGAAGTTTTATGAAAAGAATTTCGGAGTGGTTCTTTCGTATTCATACATGCACACGATCTTTACATTCATACATCCATCAATCAATTATGAACTTTCGTTCATTCGGAGAAATGTTGTAGTTTTCATTGTTGTTGTTTTCCACTACCGTGGGTATTTTCGTAATTTTCCCTACAGGGGTATTTTTGTAATTTATCAAAATAAGGTTCCTTGGTGATTTTGTCAATAAGGGTATTTTGGTAATTTTGAAATCCCGGGTATTTGAAAATTTTGAAATTCTGTGGTATTTCAATAATAAACCGTGGTAAATTTATAAATCTTAATAAATCAAGGATAGTTTGGAATTTACAAAACTTGAAGGTTGTTTATGAGAATTTGTTTTCCAAATCAGTGTTGTTGCAGAAATTTTTGAAGATCGGGGGTCATTCTGGTAATTTTGTAACTCGAGGGTATTTCGATAATTTGCGTGGTAGGGTAGTTTTGTAAATAAATTTTTTTCTTCCCATAATCAAGGTATTTTGATATTTTGTAAATTTAGGGTTCCTTTAAGAAAAGTAGTGAAATTTTGATAAGAACTGTGGGTATTTGGAAAATTTTCATAAACCAAGGGCATTTTTGTAATTTTACCACTAGGGGTATTTTAGTAATTTTTTATAAATCAGCAATATTTCAGGAAAATTTATAAAAATAATCTTTTCAAATCAAGAGGGTAATTTAGAAATTTTAAAACTAGGGTTTCCTTAAAAATACGGCTAGTCCCTTTCGGGTTTTAGTTAGGGGTTTAACCCGTGACTAAGTCCTCTTGGTTAGGGTGAACGGTTACTACGCACCAGCTAGGATTCGAGTAAAGAGGAGGTGAGTCACTAGGACTGCTTAAATACCAAGCTCTTACTGAATCCACTCCTAGACATGCGCACAACAGTTACCACACCCTGGCTCGGCGACTTAATCACAGGTTTGTCTAATGGTCCTTAAGTCTTATGTACTTGTGTTTTTGAGTAGACTAGTCCTAGGGTTCAACAGATCCTAGTTTACTAATCTACGTTGCCATAAAAGCCCATACATTTCACATATTCAAATCACTTCAGAAGTCAGAAGTACTTACCTGGTGGACCTCGGGTCAGAGACTTAGTGGGCCATGCCAGAAAAACCTGCTTAATTCACAAAATCCCTTTTGGGCTTAACTTTGAAAACATTTTGGGCCTTAAACCCAAGGCCAAGAGTTTAAAACTTGGCTCTGATACTAAATTGAAACACGACGAGCCTTGACCGGATCTGGTATGTTCCCTGGTGTAAACCGTTTCAAATTCTTTTGTTACTTAGGAAAAACTTGTGTGATTTGGAAGAAAGACCATTTTGGGTTGGGCTTGAGTTGAAAACAAGTTTAATTCATTGTTAAAAATCCTTTACTTTAGGTGACAAAACATTTGGGCTTTGTTTTTAAAAAAAAAAACAATTTACTTAATCTTTTAATAAAATGAGGTTTGTAAGCTTAACAAATAAAAACAGAATAAAATATTCCTACTAAGGCCTTATTACATCAAATAATTCTAAAAATTTAAATTCAAAATACCTAAAGTAAAATAGTCCAAATAGAAGAAATCTGAACTTCACATGGCCTCCACTAAGCACCTGCCGGCCCGGTCCATCACTGGTCGTCACCTAAAAAGTAATCCCACAACGGGGTGAGTCAACAGACTCAATGTGTAACCAACACTAAAATTTAATAATTCAGGCATACATTATCATACATGTTCATAAAACATTTAAACAATATGATGCAACCCGAACCCAAACCTATATGCCATCCGCTACACACCACCCGTACCATCCTGCACACCGTGGGGACTACTAATTCAACCCTCCATCGGCTACACACCATCGAAGGCGATTCTTTGCAATGACGTGCTCATCACCCTTATAAAATTTGTGGTCTTAGGTCACCACAATTAGAATTCGTGGTCTTAGGTCACCACATTTAGATATCGTGGTCTTAGGTCACCACATTCAGTTTTACGTGGTCTTAGGTCACCACATTCAGATTTTGTGGTCTTAGGTCACCACATTAACTTCCCCTTTTCATATAACCCATATGCCCCCATATTTCATACACAATATGCAAAATCATGCCTTAATTCACATTCTTATCACTTTTCACATGTTAAAAATAACATATATTCATATTCCTTGTAGGAGTAGGAAACGTACCTTAGTACTTTGTACCATAGTATGGTACCTTAGCCATATTCACATTCTTATAAACATGCACATTTAATTTAAAACATAGCCATGAACATATTAAAACTTAGAGTAGGGTACACACAGTACCTTATCCATATTCTTACACTTTCATATTAACACATATAATGAATTAAAACCGTAAATCTATTGAGATTTAGTGTGGGGTACATACCTGATTCGCTTAAGGTTTCCAATCCAAATCCCGAAAAGCTTGATCTAATGCCTTAGATCTTAAATCTCTACATTTAATCAATCATTTAATACTTAGTAAGCCATTCGGCCATAAATCCAAATCCTAGTAGGATTAGTACACTAAAACTTACCTTGGTGCCAAATCCCAAAATCTTCACTATACTCTTTCTTGTATTCGACAAAGCTTTAAATCACTTTAACAAATTAGTTTTGGCTTTTGAATAAATATGAACTAGATCTAAAACACCAAAAATAGGCCTTGGCTGAATATTCGCATGTCTTACCTTGTGGATTTTAAATCCCGAAATTCACCGAATAACTAGGGAACACGCGGCCTATGGTGTACCTTTGGGAGAAGAACTTCTCCTTCTTGTAGTTGACTGATCCTTAGATTTATTAACTTGTTAGTTTCGGCTATTTTGAATATTTAAAGAACAGATCTAAATACTAATCTAGGCTTTAGCCGAATATACATAGGTGCTTACCTTTTAAATCCCGAATTGGATCCTTGCTTCCTTAATACTGTCGAAATTCCTTAGATCCTTGAAATCCCAAAAGATACCTTCTTGTAGTTGACAATTCCTAAATCCCGAATGCACCCCTTTTTAAGAAATCGGCAGCATCCTTGTTAAAAGCCCCTTAAAGAATCGGCCTTGATGACTAGATGATAAGGTTTTGGCTTTTAGGATTTAATGGAGAAGTCGGCTAGGGGTTCTCTTGGGGTATTCGGTTTCCACAAAAAAATAAAGAAAAGAAGACTTGGGAATTTTGGCAATGGTGGACTATAGATTCGGCTTAACAAATGAAAGAGAAGAGAAAAGAGGAGAGCACTAAAAAATTCGGCAGAGAGAAGTGGAGGAAGAAAAATTGATGAGTAGCCCTTTTTTTTTTCCTCTTATTGCCCAAATTACTACTCAGAATCCCTTACTTGGCCACCACTCTTCTATTTTGATAACTTTATCCTTTGAATTATCACTTTATTAAAAGAATTAATCCAACAATTATCTCCTAAAAATAATGATAAATAAATCTATTATTTATCTCCTATTTAGACGAAATTTAAAGAGAATAAAAATCTTCCCTTGGGTTCCTTAGTGCCGTCCATTTCCCTGCTCTTTGTAGCAAAAATAAAACTCCTTTATTTGCTCCCCAAGTGACTCGAACCTAGGCCTAATACCCTTGTATGTGGCGTCACCTACCTGGGCCTCAAGTGATATCTTTAGGCCACTTTTCCAAGCCTGTTTGTGTGTCAAATTCTCCTATTAATTTTCTTAAGGCCACCTTGCCTTAGTTTCCTCTTTTAAAACTTGACATTTCCTTACATTTCCAGGTTTCCAAAAATGTTCACTTTCCTCTTTTAACTTAACATTTCCAGGTTTCCAAAATGTTCACTTTCCTATTTTAACTTGACATTTCCATACATTCCCAGATTTCCAAAAATATTCAAAATACATTCATAACACATAAGACATGTCATTTCATACAATTCAACCGAAAATGCATAGGCCCTTTTCAGGATGTTACAAAGAAAATAAAAATGGAGGAGGATAGGAACTCGTGGTGGCACGCGATGGTGGTCACAATAGCGACTGACGATAGCGATGGAAAAAGAAAGAGGAGAAAAGGGGAGGTGTAACGATGGCTAAAGGTCTGGCAATAGGTGGTGCTAGGGTCAGTCGTGGTGGAGAAAGGGAGCAAAAGAAGAAAAAAAGAAGAGAAGATGATGGTTAGAAAAAGGGAGAATATAGATGAGTATGGAGAGAAAATGCAAAAATCTGGAGGAGAGGGAGCTAGGGACGACAAAGGGGGTTGGGAATGAGGGGAATTGTTTGGTCAATAATGACTAGGTTCAATGAACCTCTACTAAAGGCAAGGTATGAAGTTTTGGCAAGGGAGGGAGACATAGAGTGAAAATGGGATCTTGCACCCTCAACTTAAGGTAAGTTTGACTCTTAAATGAGGAAAGGAATTGCCTTAAATATGGTGACTATAGGGTGGATGACAACTCCTTAATGCATATGGAAAAATTTGTTAAAACTTTAATTGAAGAAGAATGAAAAATAGGACTTGAACCTTGGACCACTAGGATAGCTAAGGAGTTATAAAACCACTAAACTACACACTTCCTTATTCTCAAACTTGCACAAATAATAATAAAAATATGGGATGTGACACTTGAGGCATTGAAGGAATCTCAATAGGAACTAGGAATGAGGAAGAGTGAATGGTGGTTGCAACTGGTTCCTTGTTTGGTTTATGCTTCACTAAGGGTGGGCATTCACTACTTTTAGATTGTTGAGTATCCTCAGTTGATCTAGCCCTTTTCCTTGCTGCTATTTTTTGTGGCGGTGCAGCAGTGGTCTTTTCCTGGAGACAAGTCCCCTTAATAATTGAGGAGATATTTGTATTTTGATGGTGAGAACACGAAAAATATCCTACACTACCAATAGGCGAGTTAGTTTAATTAGAAGATATAAATATCCAATTCTTGGGCATATATTACATATACAATAAAAGTATGATGGAGGTTCTCTGATGTGCCCTAGTAAAATGTGCACCAATTCACTATCTGAGTTGTATGGCCAAGCTTTGAGGGTAAATGACATGGAAGGATGATTCTTTGATTGGTGGAAAAATTTGGGATGTAACCATTTGGACTTAAGTTTTTAAAACAATGCTAGAACACATCTCTGATTGAAACCAACTCTACCAAATCAAGTATATGAACCCTTTTTAAACTTTGATGTTGCCTTTTAGCCACATGAGCATCCTCTGACTTGCATGTGGCGCAGACACTTTCCTTAGGAATGGACCATTTGGTTGGGAAACAAAAACCAAAATTGAGCTTGCTTACCACCCTTATGTACTTATCCTTCTTTAGATGAAGATTGGAGATCTTGTTTGTAATGAAGGGTTCATAGTCAGGCTGTACAGTAAAGTGAGCACTACCAAAAGAAGCTCTGATTCCCTGTATTTTGAGTTAGTAAAATATCTAGAAGACACTCAGTAGTGGACGCTCATTGTGTATGCAACAATCGATGAAAAATGCCACTAATGTCCACTAGAATGTGGCCGATAACTGACCCGGTGCAATCCCATAACTGTTGAGAATGGCACAAAAGAATGGGTGGAGAGGCAGATGGAACCCAACTTCGAACAGAATGAGTGGTAAGATAAAGCCCAGAGAACTGTCACTAGGATGACACTGATTGGGAAGCTGGAAATCGTAAGCAAAGTTCAGGTTTTGTAGACCCCAGGCTCCTAGATAATGATTTATTTCCTCCTAAGTTGTGGTGTAGTCATAAATATCGGTCTCTATGCATGATTGATAAACCATAAAAATAACATATTTTAATCCCACATTTAGTATGCTTTTTGATGATTTGGCCCTTGATTTATATAAAAGGTGCTTGTAATCCTTTCTTTTCATGTCATATACCCAGGAAAGAACTCGAGGAGAAAAAGAACACAAAACAGGCTTAAAACGGAGTAATTAGGCCTTAGCAAGAAATCAACATGGCCTGGCACAAAGCCTGCACGGCCGTGTCTCACCGACTACCTAGAGCACGACGTGCATCATCTCATTACCACACACGGGCGTGTCAAGCGATCTACATGGCTGTGTCCCAATCGACAGTCCTGAAGCATGGCCTAAATCCCGACTTACACGGCCGTGCCCAAAATGATAGAATCAAGGCACAACCTAACCCCGATTGACACGAGCGTGTGCCTTGGCCATGCCCCTGCTATGGGAATGAGCAATTTCACTTGGATTTGGATGCTTGAAGCCAAAGAAACATTCTCCTAAGTCCACTTAAACATCCTAGGAGGAATTCTACTTGAATTAGGATACTTAGGAGCCAAGTAAAGCATCTCAAAGCCTATATAAACACCCAAGGTAGCAACTAAAAAGGGAGTTCGACAAAAGCCGAAATAGGGGCCAGAGTTATCTGCCAAAGCTTTTATTCAGGGAATTACTCGAAGATAGCCAGTTGATCCATCTCAAGAAGCCAGAGTTCTACTCAAGACGGAAGATCTCTCCTTCAATTCCTTGAGGGAGTTTTAGGGATTTCTTATGTTTTGTTTTATCTTTTCTTTTGAGATGTTTTCTTATTTAGTTATGAACTAAACCCTTCAGATACCTGAAGGGGATGAAACCTATGATGGATTTTGTTATTTGATTTCTAAATTATATGAGAAGTACTTAGTTTGTTCTTAATTATGTTGTTTAATTTAATCTAATGTGCTTAGGTGGAGGAGGAATAGACCCTACCTAAGAGTAGATCTAGCATAATTGAGCGGAGTTGATCAGGCGCCTAGAGATAGGGTTACGAGATTTTGCCGAATTAGGGTGAAACTTAATATGGGAATCCATTGATCGATTTACTGCTTCCTTAGGGGGTTATTATAAGAGAACAAGAGTTCCACTAATTAACCTAAGGTTAGACGTTATTCACCTCGAGAGAGGGTTTAATATAGGTTAGGGAGTCTCACGGATCAAGCTAAATAAAGAAATCATATGGTTTGGGGAATAAATAATAAGTGAAGTCATAGGTGGATTCTTCCTGAGGGCATCGTCTTCATCAACTGAGTTTTCCTAAAGTCTTTCTCCAATTCATTCTTTTGTCTTTGCATCTAGTTTAGTTTTTCATTAGTTTAATAAACCAATCACTCCATATTTCAGGCTAAATAATAGAAAGAAAGTGAGTATTAGTACTTTTAGGTTCCTTTGGGTTCGATAAGATACTCTTGCCTAAACTATACTACTGTTCGATAGGTGCACTTGCCTCTATCGTTGTCATAGTTAGTCTACAGGTTCGATCATTGTTTTTATATATATTAAAGCTCGACTGTTTGAGACGATCAAGTTTTTGGCGCCGTTGCCGGGGAACACTAAAATATTAAGAAAGCTTTATTTCTATTACTTTAGCCAAAATATTTTTTATTTGTAATTTATTATTATTATATTATTCTTTATTATTATTTCTTTTTACTCTGCTAATTTTTTCCTCTATTTTGCTTTTGGCAGAAAATTTTAGTCTATGGAAAAGATGGCACTGAATAATTATCAGTGGCAAGGCATGGGGCAATTCCTATTGAAGGAACCAGTGTTTTCAACCTCGACGTTGTCACCAGGTTATCTAATTAGTTAGAGATGATGAATAAAAAGATTGATGATTGGTATAGTCCATCGCAGGTACATCAAGAAATACAATATGATTTAAATCTAGGAGGCGTGGCGAATCCTGAGTACCCACCCTACGGATATGGCATGGAAAACGAGCAAGCTCACTATACAGGTAACTATTCTAGATATCAAAATAATTTTTATAGTGACACTTATAATGCAGGTTGGAAGTACCATCCCAATTTCTCGTGGGATTATCAAAATAGCCAAAGATCGAAACTTCCTCCAGATTTTCAACAACCACCTCACCAACAAAAAGAGGAGCCAAATCTTGAAGAGATGCTGATGAATTTCATGGCAGCCACAGATTCTCGTTTCCAAAAGACTGAAGCAGCACTTGATGAACAACAAAAATTAATCAAAGGGATCGAGAATCAAGTTGGAGAACTTAGTAGGTCAGTGGGAAATCTCGCAAAGCTAATACGACCGCTAGGACGTCTACCAAGTAACACCGAGGTTAACCTAAAGGAGCAAATTCAAGCCATCTCAGCTCAAGATAGTAAGGGGTTAGATGAACCAAACTCAATACAAGAAAACAAGGTAGATGAAGGTAAGGTATATATAACACAAGAAAAGTTGAAACCCGTAATCAAGGAGTACCAACCTCGCATACCTTATCCCGAAGCAATAAAAAGAGACGATTCAGAGGAATATTTCGACTCGAGGAAATTTTTAAGACAGCTCTTGGCCAACAAACACAAATTAGACAAAGAGCACCACGTGGAGCTAAATGCAATGTGCTCAGCAATTCTACAAAATAATCCGCCACGAAAATTAAAAGATCCAGGGAGTTTTACAATTCCATGTTTAATTGGTAGTTTATCTATTGATAATGCTTTAGCTGATTTATGGTCAAGCATCAATGTTATGCCTTATAAAATGTTTAAACAACTAGGTCTAGGGAAACCCAGACAAACTAGGATGAGTATTCAATTAACTGATAAAACTATAAGAATTCCTAGGGGTATAATAGAAAATGTTCTAATCAAAATTGATAAATTCGTATTCCCAGTAGATTTTGTTGTCTTAGACATGAATGAGGACAATTCGATTCCTTTAATTTTAGGAAAACCCTTTCTAGCAACTGCCAGGACTAAAATTAATGTTGGTACAGGAGAACTCATTCTTTGTGTAGGTGATGAATCAATCAGTCTACAAGCTTTTGACTCGGCCAGGACATCAAGTGATAAAGGTGAGAAAGTAAATTCAGTTGATAATCAAATTGTTCAACTTTCACCACAGGAAACACCACAAGGCTACAAACTTGAGCCGAATCATGGGCCTCAAGCCGTACAAGCTCATAAAAGTGAATTGTTAGTGGATCCAAACCCAAAGGAAGAACCTATGGTAAGAAAAGGTAAGGTTGAGGTGTACCATGACTTACCAAAATCGGCAATTATAGAGTACCAACCTCGTGTGCTATATCCTAATGCAATAAAGAAAGACCACACAGAGGAAGAATTTGGTGAAATCACACTTCGTGTAGACAACGAAACAATCACTCTTCAAGCTCTTAACTCAGCTAGGACATCGAGTAATAAAGGTACGGATGTTAATTCTATTGATAATCATTTGGTTCAACCTTCTTCTGTGAAGCATCACGAAATCACTTAGCTGAGCTAGATCCTAGACCTCGTGCCAACAAAGAAGAAATACATAAGGAACAAAGCCTTAGGGTTGACAAACTAAAAGAGCAGGAAACACAAATCAAAGAGGAACAGGAACAACACGAAGTGAAACCGAAGAAGCCCCCAGACGAGCTGATAGGAACAATGAATCAATTCAAATTAGGAGATCAGGTATTGTTGAATAAAGAAGACCATCGAATCACCAATTCAGACCTCAAGAAAAATGAAGAAATCAATTTTGAGGTACTAAATGTCTTCCTATACGACACAGTCGAGGTCAACAATCCTAAATTTGACACTTTTGAGGTAAACATTACTCGACTTAAACTATATATCCATAACCAAAGTGATCACATGAGAAAGGATTTTCACCTCCTCAGACCACCATGACCATACGAATGAGAGGTAAAGTCTAGCTAAAATTATAAACGAGCGCTTCTCGGGAGGCAACCCGAGCACTAACCCCATTTTTACATTTTTTTATTTTTTATTTTATTTTCTTTTTTTTAGGACCTAACCATAAACTAACCAAAGAACAGATTTCTAGGCCACATGGCCCCACACACGGGCGTGCCCGTGGCCGTGTGGAAGTTAGAGGATGAACCATGGGCGTGCTAGTAGTCGTGCACGACATAGAAAAATTTCTTTTCCCAACACGGTGGCGATAATAGTCCACGCCTGTGCCGACGCACCCCTATGCGAGGTTACTAACTTGTCAAGCACGGGCTAAACACGATCGTGCCTTTCAACCGTGCCAACATTCTGACTTATCAAACACGGGAGGAGCATGCCCGTATTGAATGACCATATGAAGAAAGATACGGGTGTGCCACGACACCCATAGCCATGCCCGAACACCCTGAATGCGTTCAAAATTCAAAATCCCAAAACACGGGCTACATCTATTTAAACCTCATTCCCCATTTTTCTAGTTGTCTTTCATTTTCCATTATTTATTTTTGTTTTTATTTTATTTCATCATTATTTTTTACTTTATTTTATTTTATTTTCTTCTTCTTATTCTTTATGATATTTAGATTTAGCTTAGGATACAATAAAACCAAGCTGGCTACTTCGAGGATTCAATTTCAACCAGTTCGAGACGCTTCCCCACGTTCACCTCCAATCTTATCCGGTTTCATTTCATAGACTTCATTTAAAAATTCAAGAAGTGTTACTTCTCCCCTTCTCTTTTGATTTTATTATTACATAATTATTTATCTATCTTTGTACATTGAGGGCAATGTACACCTTAAGTGTTGGGGGGGTAAAAGTACTTGACTTTTTGCATTATTCTTAAAATCTTGAATTTAGTCTTGTTCGAAAGTATTTTCTCATATTACTAATTAGGATGAAATTTCTAATGATTTATGATTTTATTGATATGTTTTAGAGTAAGTCATAGTTAATTGTGCATTGATGATTAAATCAAGGATGCTAGAGAATCGAGCATGATAAGTCTACTTTCTAAAAAATTAAAATTAATAGGTCGTTGAACCTGAATTTGAGTATTACTTTGAAGTTTGAAATTTACAGGGATTGAGGTAAAAAATACCCATAAATTTTGTGAGATTTTGAGCCTTATAGAGCATATATTCTTTTTCGTGCTCACTTTATTGATTATTAGTGTGTCAACTTTGAGCTGTTATTCTAGAACTTGCCTCATTTATACATGTTTAGATCACATTAATGATTTGATATACAGAGATGATAAAGGCACCTAGGTTTTTACCCATTCACTCCACTAAAAAGCCTACCCATACAAATTAACCCCTAGTGAACCCCGTTGAATCCTAAAAACCTTTTTATTGACTCACCCATTAATATTAACCCAAAACCCCTTTGTATTTGTTATCACCCTTTCTTTTGACTACCCTTTAATCGAGGTTTGATTTGATTAAGTTACCAAATTATATTAGTTCAGTAGTTACATTTATCATTTATGATGTAATATCTTAGTTTGTTCTTAAAAAAAAAAAAACTTATAGCATTTAAACTCCAATTGTTGAAGAAAAAGCTCGTATTAAAGTATTATTAAATTTCAAGTGATAAAAATACTCTTTATTATAGAGTAATTATCAATAGTAGGTATTATTATTTTCATTTGATGTAAATATTCATATTTATTTCATTGTTTCTAGTTAGGTAAATTGTCAATTCAGTCTCGATTCTAAGCTTCTAATTCAGCCTTTATCCACACCTTTTAACCCAAGCCCCTTTACAACCCTGATTAAAGACCTTTTGATTTGTGTATCATCTCATATACAGTGGTGGAGATTTGATTTTAGGCAAGCCTATGGGATTAACTTTTCAGGTTCGACTTAGAGTGCTTATTCTTGAACCTTAGACACTTCGAGTGATTTGAGTGAATCTTTTGTGAGGATGTCAATCCTTGTCGGTTTTGAATTAAAGGTAATTACTTAGATAAGGGGAGACACCTATGTTTTCATACTACTACAAAGGTATGACTTATCTTGATTGAATCTTTAGGGTTCTTTGAGTTAAATTATCCATGTATAAATTATCTATGAATTATGATGAGACATTGTCGATAGGAATTATGAATTATGGAAAGTTCATTTTAATTGAAAGTTGAGAATTTTGCTTGAGGACAAGCAAAAGCTTAAGTGTGGGGGTATTTGATAAACCATAAAAGTAGCATATTTTAATCCTTAGTATGCTTTTTGATGATTTGGCCCTTGATTTATATAAAAGGTGCTTGTAATCCTTTCTTTTCATGTCATATACTCAAGAAAGCACCTGAGGAGAAAAAGAACACAAAACGGGCTTAAAGCGGAGTAATTGGGACTTAGCAAGAAATCAACACGGCCTGGCACAAAGCCTGCACGGCCGTGTGTCGTCGACTACTAGAGCACGGTCTAACTCATGAGTTGCACGATCACGCATCATCTTATTACCACACGCGGGCGTGTCAAGCGATCTACATGGTGTCCTAATCGACAGACCTGAAGCACGGCCTGAATCCTGACTTACATGGCCATGCCCAAAACGACAGAATCAAGGCATGGCCCAACCCGATTGACACGGTGCATGTGCCTTGGCCGTGCCCCTGCTACGGGAATGAGCAATTTCACTTGGATTTGGATGCTTGAATCCAAAGAAACATACTCTTAAGTCCACTTAAACATCCTAGGAGGAATTCTACTTGAATTAGGATACTTAGGAGCCAAGTAAAGCATCTCAAAGCCTATATAAACACCCAAGGTAGCAACTAAAATGGGAGTTCTAAGAAGCCAAAATAGAAGCGAGTTTTGCGAGCTTTTATTCGTGGAATTACTCAAGATAGCAGTTGATCCATCTCAAGAACCGGAGTTCTACTCAAGACGGAGGATCTCTCCTTCAATTCCTTGAGGGAGTTTTAGGGATTTCTTATGTTTTGTTTTATCTTTTCTCTTGAGATGTTTTTTATTTAGTTATGAACTAAACCCTTGAGATACCGAAGGGATGAAACCTATGATGGATTTTGTTATTTGATTTCTAAATTATATGAGAAGTACTTAGTTTGTTTTAATTATGTTGTTTAATTTAATCTGATGTGCTTAGGTGGAGGAGGAATAGACCCTACCAGTAGATCTAGCATAATTGAGCGGAGTTGATTGGGTGCCTAGAAATAGGGTTATGAGATTTTGCTAAATTAGGGTGAAACCTAATATGGAAATCCATTGATCGATTTATTGCTTCCTTAGGGGGTTATTATAAGAGAACAAGAGTTCCATTAAGTAACCTAAGGTTAGACGTTATTTGCCTCGAGAGAGGGTTTAATATAGGTTAGGGAGTCTCACGAATCAAGCTAAGTAAAGAAATCATATGGTTAGGGGAATAAATAATAAGTGAAGTCATAGGTGGATTCTTCCTGAGGGCATCGTCTTCATCAACTGAGTTTTCCTAAAGTCTTTCTCCAATTCATTCTTTTGTCTTTGCATCTAGTTTAGTTTTTCATTAGTTTAATAAACCAATCACTCCATATTTCAGGTTAAATAATAGAAAGAAAGTAAGTAGTAGTACTTTTAGGTTCCTTTGGGTTCGATAAGATACTCTTGTCAAAACTATACTACTATTCGATAGGTGCACTTGCCTCTATCATTGTCATAGTTAGTCTAGAGGTTCGATCATTCTTTTTATAAATATTAAAGCTCGACTGTTTGACACGATCAGTGATGAAGTTTCACAAGTGACATTTCAATTGGTCTAGTCACGACCCCTCCCTCTGATGGTGATTCTTTTCATGTTTTGGGTTTAAAGGTTAAAAGATGAAAGAAGAAAGAAGAAAGAAGAAAAGAGTTATCTTTGAGGAAAATTGGGAACGAAAGATGAAGATTGCAGGAAGATTCAATAGAGGAAAGTTAGGGCTTCAAATGATTTCGTAAACTAACCGATGAAGTGTTTGAGTACTTGTCTTATAAGAACAAGCTTGCTCAAGAAGTTTATTTCAAAAAGAAGGTTGTTCAAGTTCTCCAACGTAAGGTTGAAATCTATCTTAAAGAGGTAAGTGAAACTATTAGAAATTTTGTGATGACGATTAAAATTTGAAAGTACCCAACTCATTTTACGCGCCTGGCGGGAAGATCAGTTGTCAGGTATACAAGTGTAATTTTTTTAAAGTTAGAAATTTTGAGGATGGAATTATTGTTAAGGGGAGGAGAGTTGTAACACTCGATTTTGGCGAGTGTTGAAATTGGCGAGTAAACCAAGTAGTACTCTAAGTGTCATAGTGTTGTCCACCTAATCGATGCTATTGGCGTGTAAATGTAGGTGCATGGCAAAGATTGGATTATTGCGAGAAATTTTCTTAGAAAGGATGAATTGTTAAGGAAAAGAGCTTAGTAATGTATTATGGAATTTCAGGTAATCTAGTCATTGTTGAAGAGTATGGTATACCAAGTTTGGTTCATTACGGTGCTGATTACATTCTAACGAGGTGGTTAGGAACAAACAATGGAACTGCTATATATATATATATATATGAAATGTTAGATTTTCATACATGTTTCCTTGCCATTGTAAACCACCTATACGACAGATTGAACAGGATCATGATGCATGTCAAGTGTCCACAGGAATAGAGGTTGTATATCTATATAATTAGCATTGGAAAGGGAATTTTTCTTCTTCCTTCTTCAAGAAGTATTTTTGTTTAGATCTAAAGGAACCTAGAGTATTTCCATCCTTCACTTAAGCTAAGTTGTAGGTTTGGATCTTTACCTGTGAATGTTCCATGTCAAGGTAAGATTTTTGACCCTCCATATTATGTTGTGAAAGAGTATGTCACATTCCATATATTTTATTTATTTTGTACGCTTGAATGAGAATAAGGGAATTAATGGCCTAGTGGTTACTTAACTATCATAGTGGTCCAAGGTTCAAGCCTCATTGTTCACACTCTTGCATTTAATTTTTTTTTGACAATTTTTTTCATGCTTAATGAGCATTGCTATCCACCTTGTGCACCATAATCAGGAGCATTTGCTTCCTCTATTTGAAGGTCAAAATTACCATAGTTAAGGGGTACATGATCCCCTTCTTAATCCATGTCCCCCTCCCTTGCCATAACCTCACCTCTTACCTCATTGCATGATACATTGAACCTAACAATGGTTGACCAAGTCCTCCTCCCTTACATTGCCATCTATACCCCCTATTCGTCTCACTTTCTTTCATTTTTCATTTTCTTTTCTCACCATTTTTTTCTCTTTTTTGCAAACAACCACCACCATCCTCCTAATATTTTACTTCCTCCACCATGACCTAAACTTTCTTCCACTGATCACCACCTCTCGTGACCGTCGCTCTTCTTCTCTTTTCATCTCCCTCCTCCCATCGCCGCAGTGAGCACTGCCATGCGCCACCGTAAGTCTTCCTCCTTCATTTTTATTTAATTTTCTTTCTCCTACTTCTTTCTTCCCTCTTTTTAGCCAAACCTTATAACTCCTCCATTACCGAATTGCCACCAAGCCACCGCCATCGGACCATTATCGCCTCGCTGGTGACAAAAAATCTTCCTTTTCTTTTTCTTTTCCTCTCATTTTGCCATTTCTCACTTTGTTTTCATCAAACTTATTCTTTCATTATAATGATCTTTTCTAGATTGCTCGATTTTCTAACATTGTTCCTTTTTGATTCATTGATCGATTCAAATTAATCAATTGTAAGTAAAGATTATTTTGGGTCGTAAAAACCTTTCTACTAGTGATTCTTTAATATGGCTGAATGGTATAATGCCATGAATCATAGTGGTATTTTGCTATAGTTATTTATTTATGAATTATAGTACTAATACTTCTTTATATCATTTTGAAGGACCAAATAATAATAGTAAGGGAGACCCCTAACTTAGCAAAGGAAATTGTCTTTTCGAGACTTTTAGATTGTGGGGTAAGTGATGTTAAGACTATTAGTGATAGATCTCTTAAGTGAGAAAACATTTTCAAATATCCACACTAATACATGTTACTTATGTGATATATCATCTTGCGAGATAGATCGAGTGAAACCGTAAATAAGGGTTGAGGTAATTCAGATTTACAATCTAATGTGTGGATCAATACTATTTGTTTGTGTGACATTGATATTTTATTATTAACAAACTAATTACATTAAAATATATGAACATTTGAAATATTTATGAAGAGTTGTATAAGTTATCGAGATGGATACCAAGTGTTCTAACCAAATGGATCTATGATTTACACGACAAGTGATATACTTGTGGTTATGGTATTTGTGTAGATCTCATACTCATGATATGTGATGTATGGCTCATGTGTTATATGTGATAATTTAAAAATGTGTGATTTATGTGTATATATGTATGACAAATCAAGATCTATGATCTATTGTGAAAAACATGTTAAACATGTTAAAAGTGATTATTATGTGATAAGTGATTATGAGGGCATGTTTACATGCATAAGTGTATAAGTGGTTTATAAATGTTATAAGTAAAAATTGCAATATCACATGTATGGGGTGGGATTTTGTGAAAGGTGGAAGCAGTGGCAGTATATCTGCAATTTAGTGGTGGCTTGTCCAGATCAGTGTTATCAATGGTTGCTTGTTCACAAATGGTGTTTTGGATGGACGAGTTCTGGGGAACTCGATATTGGTGTGTAGCGGAGATGGGTAGAAACTTTATAAAATGTGTATCGATTAAAATATGCATTGATATGTCCATGCATAAGCATCAGTGTTATTTTCCATGATCTTAATGAATTATGATTATGTCATGATTGATGTATGTACTTTGATATGTATGCAAATATTTATTATGTGTTGATCTCACACTGAGAATTTTAAAGTTCACCCACGTTACTTATGTGTTTAAGATTATCCACATGGTTAGGACTCAGATTCAACCATCAGAGAGGCTCTTGAAAATAAATGATTTTTATGGTTATGGACTATTTTATATTTTTGGGACTTTCGTGGAATTTTTAAATTTTATTTTGGGGCGTTAATTGTGGTTTATCACTAAACTATGGCATGGATGTTTTATTTTAAAAATTGTGGACAATTGGACATTTTTCATGGGTTTTAATATGGATGAATTGTTTAAGTGTTTTCCCAATAAAATTCCCTAAACTCTTGATCAAACTTGAATTTTTAAGATCGTAGAAACATTTTTCAAAAATAAAATTTCTTCTCAAGTTATGTATTAAAACAACCATGTTTAAAGGAAATATTAAGAACATATTTTCAAAAATTAGACTTGTTTATTTTAACTCGCGTTTTAGCCATTTCCATGGTCCATGTGATCGCTGAGATTGGGCAATAATGTTTAGGTCCATTCAGAGGGTTACAAAGTAAATCTGTTAACTTGGTAAAATCATAAGATGAATAATAGAAGGCTCTATTTGGGGATTTTTGGTGTTAGAAATGATGGTAGAAGAGGGGTATTTGAATAAATCCTGATGAGTTTTCATGTTCTTTAGTAGTAGTTACTATTCATATTACAAGGGAAGCCTGGATTTGGAGTTTGGAATTGCTGTAGGTGAGAATCAGGTGAGTCCTTAAGCCAACTCTTGAATGTATGGAATATTGATATGTTTCTGTAGAAAGTGGTCAAACTATGAACCTGAAATTAAGAAAATATGGAATGATAGTGATGTTGTGTGAATATGAGATGAGTCTTGCATATATAGTTCATGTGGAATTTGATAAGTTAGGCATGTGATGGATATTTTGATAATGAAATAAGAATGTAGGGTGCTTTTGGAATGTATGAGATGATATGAAATGAAGTGTGCGTTAAGTTTCAAAAGGGGTCAATGCAAGAAAGGTCTGCTAGGTGAATCTGTGTTTGTCCACAACAATGTAGTCAAAAAAGGTCCGTCGGGACTTTAAACACATTATTTGAAAAGAAAGCCCATCGCCATGGCACCATATTGTGTAAGACTATAACTAGTGGGTTATGGCATTGATTGCTGTAATTCGGTGTAGTAGATTAAACTAATTTTTGCACTTTAGGAGCTTGAAAATAGGCATTATCATTAGGTTTTAATCATATTTTAGTAAAGTTTAATTAAATTCAATTAAATGTGCAAATTGAGTCTTTTATTGACCTTAGGGGTAAAATGAGGCCTAAAGTTAAGCTAATGAACTTTGGGAATATGGAGGATGTCAGAGTATGCCCAAAGACCAATCATGAGATAATTGTACTGATAAACCGTAATATATACATATTTTAATCCCACATTTGACATACTTTTGGATGATTTATCCATTGAATTGTGGAATTCGATGCTCCTAATCCTTTAATTTCACGTTTTATACTTAGGTGAGCATAGGTGGATGAAAAGAATGAGAAACGGGCCAAACATGGAGAAATTGGGCCAAAGTGAGAAATCAACACGGCCTGGAGTTCACCATACGGCCCTGCCACTTTAGCAGACTCGAACACGACTTGGGCTCGATTCATACGGGCATGCCACACGGGCGTGTCCCTGCCGTGACCCATTTTAATTCTACATAGAAAAGGTTACTTAGAGGCAAAGAAAGACATTTTGAAGCCTATATAAACACCCTAAGTGTGACCTAAAAGGAGGAGAGAAAGGAGGCGAAGCCAGAGAGGTTGAATACAGAGGTTTTACTCAAAAAAAGCCAGTTGATCCATCTCAAGAAGCCGGAATCACGCTCAAGACTAAGGATATTTCCTTTAATTCCTTCAGGAGGGTTTTTCTTTATGTTTTTTTTATTTACTTTATTTTGAGATGTATTCTTTTATGAACATGAACTAAACCCCTCAAATACCCAGGGGATGAAACTTAAGACGGATCTTGTTATTGTTTTCTGAACTGTATGATAAATAATTGATTTGTTTTTAATTATGTGTTCTTGATTCTTGTTTTAATATTTTAGGATATTGATTCAAGTATTGATGTGCTTATTCAGAGGAGCAAAAGTCCCTGTCTAAGAGAAAATCTAGCATAATTAAGCGGAGTTGATCGCACTCCTAGAGATAGGACGACAAAAATCTACCGGATTAGGGTCAAACCTAATATGGGAGTCTATAGATCGAGTTAATGCAACACTAGGGGTTTTAATTAGAAAGAGATTTCAATTAATCAACCTAAGGTTAGACGTTAGTAGCCTCGAAAGAGGTATTAATATAAATTAGGAATCCTACGGATCGGTCAAGTGAATAAATAAATGCAGTTCGAGTTAAATAACAAGTGAACTCTAGGTGGATTCTTCTTTGGGTATTGTCTTGATCAATTGATTTTCCCAAAAGTAATTTCCCAATTCGTTTTTGTGTCTTGGCATCCTTAGCTTAATAATTAGTTAGATAAAATCCCCTTTATTTTAGGCTAGATAAAAAAAAGAAAGTCAGTACTAGTACTTTTGGTCCCTTTGGGTTCGACATTCTGGTCTTGCCACTAAGCTATACTACTGTTCGATAGGTGCGCTTGCCTTAATCGTGGTGATAGTTAGTTTGTAAGCTCGATCATTCATTATATAAATATTAAAACTCTCATATCACGATCAAGTTTTTGACGCCGTTTTCGGGGACTAATATATTAGGAACACTAAATTTTTATTACTTTAGCCATTTTTACTTTATTTGCAATTTATTTTTTATTATTTTCTTTACTAATTTTTTCCCTTTTATTTGCTTTTGGCAGGTAACTCTAGTTTATGACTAGAAGAAACCCGTCAGGACCATTACTTTTTGATAGCGATATAGAAGCTACCGCTCGTAGAAACCGAAGAGAAATAAGGTGAAGCCTACAATACATAGAAGAAGAGCAAGAAGATGAAATCAATAATACCGAAGAGATGGCTGATAATAATCTGCTACCTCCTGTGGTTGCCACAAATTTGGTGAATCAAAATCTTGCTCCTCGTACTATGTATGATTATGCTAAACCTAATTTAATAGGAACTGAGTCAAGTATTGTTAGACCTACTGTTGCTGCAAATAATTTTGAACTGAAACCTAACACTATATAGATGATTCAACAATTTGTTCAATTTGATGGTTTGCAGGATAAGGATCCAAACAATCACTTGGCAAATTTTCTAGAGTTTTGCAATACCTTCAAAATTAATGGCGTTTCTGATGATGCCATTCGCCTTCGGTTGTTTCCCTTTTTGTTGAGGAATAAAGCTAAATAGTGGTTGAACTCGTTACCACGAGGATCAATCACTACATGGGACCAAATGACCGAAAAATTTTTGTTAAAATATTTTTCTCCGGCTAAAATAGCTAAGTTGAGGAATGATATCTTTTCTTTTGTGTAGATGGATCTAGAGACACTTTACGATGCATGGGAGAGATATACGGATCTATTAACAAGATGCGCACACCATGGTTTACCCTTGTGGCTACAAGTTCAAACTTTTTATAATGGTGTAAACCCCTCAACTAGGCAGTTGATTGATTCAGCCACCGGTGGAACCCTAAATAACAAAACCCTAAAGCAACATATGAGTTTATAGAGGAGATGGAACTGAATAACTATCAGTGGCAAGTTATGAGGACAAAACCAACAAAAGCCGCTAGTGTTTTCAACCTCGATGTAGTGACCATGCTATCAAACCAGTTAGAACTGTTAAATAAAAAGATTGATAGTTTGTATGGTTCTTCGTAGGTACATCTAGTGATGTAATGCGATACATACGGAGAAGGGACGAACAATACAAAATATCCATCCTACAACCCTGGCATAGAAAGTGAACAATTGAACTATATGGATAATAATTCTAGACCTTAGAATAACCTTTATAGTAACACTTATAATCTAGGTTGGAGGAACCACCCCAACTTCTCATGGGGTAGCCAAGGAAATCAGAGACAATAACCCCTCCCAGGCTTTCAACAGCAACCCTACCCACAAGAGAAGAAACTGAACCTCGAGGAGATGCTAACAAAATTCATCGCGGTGTCAGAAACCCATTTCCAAAACACAGAAACAACACTTAAAAATCAACGCCATCAATTCAAGGGATCGAGAACCAATTAGGACAACTTGCTAAGCTGATCTCTGAACGACCACAAGGCAACTTGCCAAACAACACTAAAACTAACCCAAAGGAGCAACTTCATGCCGTTACTACTCACGATAGTGAAGGGTTAGATGAGCCAAAACCGCGGCAAGAGAATGTGGTAGAGGAAGGTAAGGTTGAGGTAAGCCATGATTAACCAAAATCAGTAATTACAAAGTACCAACCTCGTGTACCATATCCCAATTGATAAAGAAAGACCGCACAGATGAACAATTTGGTAAATTTCTTAAACTTCTAAAGAAATTACATATTAACTTACCGTTTCTTGAATCTCTTTCGCAGATGCCCAATTCAAGAACATTTTTAAAAGAGCTTTTGACAAACAAACAAAAGTTAGACGAGGCGTCGCATATGGAGTTAAATGCAGTGTGCTCAGTAATCTTACAAAATAAACTACAGCAAAAGTTAAAAGATCTAGGGAGTTTTACGATTCCTTGCTTAATTGGTAGTTTATCTGTGAAAAATGATTTAGCTGATTTAGGGGAAAGTATCAATGTTATGCCTTATAAAATGTTTAAACAGCTAGGTCTCGGGAAACCCAAAGAAACTAGGATGAGCATTCAATTGGCTGATAAAACTATCAGAGTTTCTATGGGGTCTAATTGAGGATGTGCTAGTAAAAATTGATAAATTCATATTCCCAGTAGACTTTGTTGCTTTAGACATGGATGAGGACAATAATGTTCCTTTAATTTTAGGAAGACCCTTTTTAGCAACTGCTAAAGCTAGAATTGATGTTAGTACAAGTGAACTCACACTTTTTACAAGTGATAAAACGATCACTCTTCAGGCCCTCGACTCGGCTAGGACATCGATTAATCTAGGTGAAAACATAAATTCTATTAAGGACCATTTGGTTCAACCTTCTTTTCAGGAAGCACCACGAAATCACACAGCTGAGCCAGATCCTAGGCCTCGTGCCAATAAAGAAGTAACTCATGAGGAATGAAGGCTTTGGATCGATGAACTAGACGAGTGGAAGACACATTTCAAGGAGAAACTAAAAAAACACGATGAACCAAAGCAAACCATGTCAAACTTAAGGATGGGACAAACCAATTTAAGATCGGAGATCAGGTATTGTTGAATAAAATAGACCCTCAAATTGCCACTTCAGACCTTGATACAAATGAAGAAATCCCTTTTGAGGTACTGAATATCTACCCATATGGAACAGTCGAGGTAACTAATCCTAAATTAGGCACTTTTAAGGTAAGCACTACTCGACTCGAACTATATAATGATCATAAAACTGATAGCAGAGGAGATGAGTTTCAACTCTTCAAACCACCATGAATGTGTGAATGAGAGGTAAGTCTAGCTTAAGACTTTAAAGAAGCACTTCTCGGGAGGCAACCCGAACACTAACCCCATTAATTTTTATATTTTTATTTTATTTTTAGCATCTAACTACAAAATAACCAAATTAATGAAACATAGGTTTCCCTAACACATGGCTCACGGGCGTGGCCGTGGCTGTGTGGACACCATGAATTTACACATTGGTGTGGCAGAGATAGTATGAACCAAGGACAAAAAATCTCCAAACCACAGGCTGCGATAAAATGCCACAATCGTGGTCGACACTGATTTATCAACATGGGCGTGGTGACCACTACACTGGCGTGGGAGAAACAAACGAAGCACAACACGGCCATGCGATACGATCGTGTGACCCAACACGCCCATGGTATACGGGCGTGGGCAGCAACCAGATCCTTGACTCTATTTAAAACCCCTCCTTTTTCTCACCTTCTCCCCAAATTCTTTTTCAACTACCACACCCCTCTTCCTTTCTATTACCTTTATCCTTCCATTTTTCCTCTTCCCTTTTCCCTCATTCTTCCTCAAAACCACCATCTCCATGTCGAAGAAGTGAAAGGACCCTAGCACAGTCTCCCGGTGTGAGACGAATCTTCATAAGTTCATCCAGGCCGCTTCATTCCCTCGACAAGACAAGGACCTTTAAGTCCATCTATTTTTTCCTTTTTTGTTTCTCTTCTCCTTTATTTTCCTTCTCTTTATCTTTCTTGTGCTTAATTTCTATTATTATTTTTTATTTTCTTTGATTTAGGTTCAAAAGGCTACTAGGGAATCACCACACCATGACCCTAGTATCCACCTCCACCGGAATAACTTCCTCCAACTTATCCTACCTCCGAATCAAGTTTCCACACTTCTAACTCAAGGAATCCATCCAAAATTCAGGAAGTTTCATTTCTACCTCTCTCTTATGATATCATGCTATTAATCTCTAGATATCTATTTTTGAACATTGAGGGAAATGTACATCTTAAGTGTGGGGGGTGAATTTTATTCAGAAAAGTTTCTAACTTTTTGCATTATTCTCAATTCCCTGAATTTTGTCTCTTCTTTCTCATATCACTATTAGAACAAATTCTAATTGATTTATGATTTTTATTGATATGTCTTGAATTAAAACATAGGCAATTGTGCATTGATTGTTTAAACTTTAAGGCTTTAGAGAATAGATCATGATAAGTTGATTTTTGAAAAATTAAAAATTTGCTAGGTTATTTCCCCAAGTTTAGGTATTATCTTGAAGTTTAAAGTTCACAGGGTTGACATCATAAGCCAATGATTCCTACGAGATTTTGAGCCTTTAGAGCATACATTCTTTCATGCTCACTTTTATTGTTGTTTTGAGTGAGTCACTATTGATCTGTTATTCAAGAACTTGCCTCGATTATGCATGTCAAGACCACATCATTGATTTGATATACTGAGAGGATAAAGGCACCTAGGATTTAACCCACTTAATTCCCAAAAGGCCTACATTCATAATTAACCTTTAGTGAACCCCTTTGATCCTAACAAACCATTAATTGATTTACCCTTAATATTAACAAAAAATTTACCCTTTTTGATTCATTAAGAATTTTCCCTATTGTATTAACCTTTTTGTCGAGATTTGATTTGATTAGTTGCCTAACTATGTTCTATATTTCAGTATGTAATTATTACTTGATTTGTTCTTAAAAAAAAAGTGGAAATTTATCTATTAGTAGTTCTATTTTGTTGAGCTTAAGTAGTAAATTTCATATTTTGAGAAGAAGCTCGTGTTATTATTATAAGTTTTCTATTGATGTAATTATTCAGTGTTAGTCTATTGTTCTAGTTAGGTAATTTGTCAATTTGATCTTGATTCTAACCTTCTCTTTCAGACTATAACCCCACCCCCTAACCAAGCCACATTACAACCCTTCTTAAAGACCTTTTGATCGATGTATCATCGCAATTTACAGTGGTGGAGACTTGATTTTCATGCAAGCCTATGGGATTAACTTTTCATGTTGACTATTGAGTGCTTAATTTATTATCCCTTAAACACTTCGAGTGATTTGAGTGAACCCTTAGTGAGGATGTTAACTCTGTGATGTTTTGAATCAAAGGTGATTACTTAGATAAGGTGGGATACCTATGTTTTCCATGAATAAAATGCTCAACTTGGATTGTTTGAAACTTTGATGTTCTTTTAGTTGAATTCTCAATGTATGATTACCTATGGATTATTTCAAAACATTATTGATAGGAGTTATAAGTTGAGAAGAATGAATTTTAATTGTGAGTTGAGGATTTTGCTTGAGGACAAGCAAATGCTTAAGTGTGGGGGTATTTGATAAACCGTAATATATACATATTTTAATCCCATATTTGGCATACTTTTGGATGATTTATCCCTTGAATTGTGGAATTCGATGCTCTCAATCCTTTAATTTCATGTTTTATACTTAGGTGAGCATAGGGGGATGAAAAGAACGAGAAACAGGCCAAAAATAGAGAAATTGGGCCAAAGTGAGAAATCAACACGACTTGGAGTTCACCACACGACCGTGCCACTTTAGCAGACTCGAACACGACCTGGGCTCGATTCACATGGGCGTGCCACACGAGCGTGTCCTGCCATGACCCATTTTAATTCTACACAGAAAAGGTTACTTAGAGGTGAAGAAAGACATTTTGAATCCTATATAAACACCTTAAGTGTGACCTAAAAGGAGGAGACAAAGGAGGTGAAGCTAGAGAGGACTGAATACAGGGTATTACTCGAAGAAAGCCAGTTGATCCATCTCAAGAACCTGGAATCACGCTCAAGACTGAGGATCTTCCCTTTAATTCCTTTAGGGGTTTTAGGGTTTTTCTTTATGTTTTGTTATTTACTTTCTTCTGAGATGTATTCTTTTATGAACATGAACTAAACCCATCAAATACCCGAGGGGGATGAAACTTAAGACGGATCTTGTTATTATTTTCTAAACTGTATGATAAATACTTGATTTGTTCTTAATTACGTATTATTAATTCTTGTTTTAATATTTTAGGATATTGATTCAAGTATTGATGTGCTTATTTAGAGGAGCAAAAGTCCCTGTCTAAGAGTAGATCTAGCATAATTAGCGGAGTTGATCGCACTCCTAGAGATAGGATGACAAAAATCTACTAGGTTAGGGTCAAACCTAATATGGGAGTCCATAGATCGAGTTAATGCAACATTAAGGGTTTTAATTAGAAAGAGATTTCAATTAATCAACCTAGGGTTAGACGTTAGTAGCCTCGAAAGAGGTATTAATATAAATTAGGGAATCCTACGGATCAGGTCAAGTGAATAAATTGTCTGGTTTAGAGTTAAATAACAAGTGAAGTCTAGGTGGATTCTTCTTCGGGAATTGTCTTGATCAATTGATTTTCCCAAAAGTAATTTCCCAATTCGTTCTTTGTGTCTTGGAATCCTTAGATTAGTAATTAGCTAGATAAAATCCCCTTTATTTTAGGTTAGATAATAAAAAGAAAGTCAGTACTAGTACTTTGGTTCCTTTGGGTTCGACATTCGATCTTGCCACTAAGCTACACTACTGTTCGATAGGTGCGCTTGCCTCAATCATGGTGATAGTTAGTTTCTAGGCTCGATCATTAATTATATAAATATTAAAACTCTCAGATCACGATCATGTAATAACATACTTATTTTTCCTCGTTTATTAATATAAGGCATTGCCATTATTATTTTAGTTTCTTTTCTATGGATATAAATAAATTGTTTTGTAATAATGTCCTGAGAATAATATGATTATCCTTAAAAAGTCCTTAGTCGAGTATTATTGTGGGCTTGGACAACAATAACGCATTAAGACTAATGTGTAGTTTATTGATGACAAAGTGTTGTATAGATGTCAAAATCAATACATGAGTACGTGTGTTAGAGAATAGCATATTAGACTGACTCACTATGAGTATTTTCTTGGATTATTATGTAATAGTCACAACATTACTCATAGTGATTACTATGTATATGATCCTTAGACTTGAGATCATCATTATCCCAACATAGTGAGTTGTATATTTTGATACAGTCAAATGTCTACCATAACTAGTTGTTCTATAAAGGCTGATATTGGATATACCACAATCTATGTAGTGGGATATGGTTGATCAATATATGATTTGTCCCTCCTACATAATGGGAGAAATATCTTAAGCCACTTGATTGAGTGAGGCTAGAAATGCATGGTCATGCTCGAATAAATTGAGATGAAATATCATACTTATTTGTTTATCATAGTCTACTCAGGATATCACGAAACATTAGATGGACTATGCAAGTGTGACTATTCCATGACTTGTGTCCACTCTAGATATAAAGGACAAAATGATTTAATACATGAAGGGTTAATCACAGAGAGGTTATGTCAAATCATGACTTCTTGTAACTTAGGTAGCAATGATTCATTGCTAGATGCCACTCATTGTTTGTAATATTAGAATCATTCTAGTATTACTAATAACATTACAAGAACCTACAGGGTCACACTTTATGGTTGAAACGAATAAAATCCAAACATAGTTGGTATTGTTTTTAGCTGTCACATGAATTAAATTGATTATAGAATTAATGTAATTGGACAGTTAAATATTGAACAATTATATGTATAAGTATGTTGTACACATAATGAGAACATGGTTAAATTAATATATATGAATTTGATTCGTATAAAATTTAACTAGACATAATTTCAGAAATCCTTGTTATAATTATTGTAATTATAATTTATGATCAAATATTATTATAATTATTGTAATTGTAATTTTTCGGTCAAACATTATTATAATTATGATAATTATAATTATAATATTTGGTTAATTATTAAAATATAAACTATTCTCAAAATAGGAAATATATGGTTTTTAAGAAAACCTAATATACCCTAAATAAAATGAGTGACGTCTAGCAACCGTCATAGAGTGAATTATCTTGAAAAAGATTTAGAGAGTTCTTGCCGTTCGTTTTCTCATCAGGTGGATTATGTAGAGGCCAAAACTTTTTGTAGCGGCTTGGAATTGACATAAGATTGTGTAACTTGTTTCACAATAGTTATCTTCAGTTTTCAAATGATTAAAGGTAATTGTTCATATACTTCTTACCCTGATTCGTTCCTCGTCACGGGTTCTTGGTTTTGGATCACCAGAATATTTTTTTCCACTACACCACGGGGCGTCCCGGTGACCCAACACATGAGACCATTAAAAGACTTGCTAAATCGATACTGATCACTATGTCACAACACGGAGGGTTCAATGTCGCAACATAGGGAGTAGAATGGAGAAATTTTGAGATTGCCTTCGATGTCGCGACCAGCCTAAGGGTGTCGCGACACACCCTTGAAGACATCCTAAAGAAGAGTTTATTGACATCTATGTGGCGACACAAGTTCTGATGTGTCGCGACATCGACTCTAGATGGGAATTAATACGAGCTAAGGGCATTTTGGTTCACACAATCCAACTTAAAGCTCGAGAACGTAAGCTAAACTAGGGTTAAGGACAAAGGCCACATCAAATTTATAAATAGGCTTATTTGGCACATGTTATGGACAACAATTACTTAGTTTAGAATTTCTCTTTTAATTTTAGTTTAAGATTATGGACATGTTATGGACATCTATAAATAGGTATCAATAAATAAGTTTTTCTTTCTTTAGGTTTTAGATTTATTTTTAGTTTGTTCTTTGTTTTATTTTGGGAGATTTGATTTGTGGATATGACCAAACCTTGTGGATTCACTTTCATTCATAATACAAACTAGACTTTTTCTTAAATTTTATACTTTTGATTCAATTATCATGTTTATGCTTTATATTGATTTTATATTGTTTACGAAAACCATGAGGAACTAATCCCTCTATAAGGGATTAGCAAGTGGAGGTATGATCTATTAAGTATTTTTAGGGTTACTCAATGGATCAACTATTTAGGAGAGGAAGAACCTAAGTCTTAGGCTTGACGACCCTAGGAAGTTATCAAGGTAGGAATTAACCTAAAATTGGTATGGCCTATCTGTGAACACCTTAACCCCAAATCGGTTTGGGCTGTGAGGTCGAAACTATCCAGCAACAATTGCAAGATGACATCGGTGGCCAACTCCATACATAGAGGGAATCCTAGTTTTTTAAAGCTTTCAATATAGTTTACCATATTGAGAATGTGAGTTCCCATAGGAGTTACCTTCACCATTTTGCATCGAAATAGAGCTTTAAAGGTCTCGTACCTCTCTTGACGTGCTTGCCCCTCATATAATTCCTTGAGGTGTTGGATCATATCATAGGTAACCATATCTATAACAGTCCATTTTTAGTAAAGTCAGAACAGTGGTTTCGAGACCACAAATCTAAAAAGTAAATATTTATTTTATTATTATTTTAGTGTCTATGGAATATTAGTAAGGTTGTATAAAAATTTCGTCAAGAAATTTTGACGTTTATTCTTTCTCTTTTTTCCCCTCATCCTTATTTCCTTCCATTGTCGAATACCACCATCCCTGTTTGTCAAAATCCCTGTTTGCTAAAATCCCTATTTGCCAAAATCCCTATTTTCTGAAACCCCTGTTTATGCTAATTCTTTTTTGTTTGTTCCTCCACCTCAATCGATTATTATCTACTCTTAGTCACGTTTGGAAGCCAAATCTTGTTCAGTAGTGATCTAGGCCGCAGGATTTAAGGAGAATTTCGGTAAGTGCTTAGTTGAATTTTTAGTGTGTTTTGTTATAAGTCGAAGGGCTATCTAACCCAATCCTTGTCGTAAACCTGTATTAATAAGGGTAAGGCTCAACAATCGCAAGCGTGGTAAGAAAGGATTGCTAACAAGGTGGTAAGTGTTCTCGACTCAGTCATGGTTTAGTAAATGGTCGAATCTAATGTGGCTCATCGGGGTGACTTATGATCAATATGGGTGACTTGGTTTTGACGATATAGGTGTTTGGGTGCAAACCTAGAGGATAATCGCAAACAGTAGCAAATGAAGGGCTACTAGAACGTGAAGCACACGGTAAGGGTATGGTGAGGTTTTGATTTTTGATAAGTATGTGTTAAAACCTTGGTTAATCACTAGTAATGTTGATTGTAGGTTCGTGACTAAGGGGTTTGCAGCACACAAGGTTACCAGGTGTGTACAAACACTACACACACGATATCGATAATGCCGAAAAGTCGAAAAGCCAAAAGTGGCTAAATGGGCCCAGTGGGCCCTGAGGCTAGGTTTGATGAGTTTGTTTGGTTTGGTGTATGAATTGAGTCAGTTAAGCATAATTCATAATCTGGAATTGTTTTAGGCTTAACAGGGCATAAGGATGTGATTTGGGCCTAATGGGCCGTAAAGATGTTATTTGGGTTTGATGGGCTTTATGGGGACGTAGACAAGTAAGTTAGGGTTAATGGACTTTAGGCCTAGTTTGAACCACTCTTAAATTTCATAAGACTTAATCTAATTAAACATGTCCATGAACAAGTCATTGGGTTAGGGTGTGGCAACAGGCATACGCATGTCTAGGATTAGATCTAGGGAGAGCTTGGTACTTAAGCGGTCCTAGTGGCCCACCTCCTCTTCTTTGGAATCCTACCTGGTGCATAGTGTCTGTTCACTTTAGTCGCGAGGACTTGTTGATGGGCCAAAGTTCATAACTAAAACCCGAGAGGGTCTAAAATACCCTTATATTTGTAAAATTACTAAAATACCCTTATATTTGTGAAATTACTAAAATACCCTTATATTTGTAAAATTACCAAAATACCCTTATTTTGCAAAATTACCATTAGACCCCTATTTTGCCAAGTTACCAAAATACCCCTTTAGGGTAGAATTATGAAAATACACCTGGGTAGTGAAATGACGAGAATACCCCTATGTGACGAATATGAGTTTATGGATGTTACTCGTGTGTTTGATGAATTCATATGATATTCTGCTTAAGATGCATATGGGTGGGAATTATGGTATGGAGGAAGATTTGAGGATCGCATGGCCTTATGGTATGGATCCACCGGAGGCTTTAAGCCCAATATATGATTAGCGACTTTCTTTGCAACGTTCGATAATCTCATAACCAGGCTACCCTTGGTGTGTAGCGGAGGGGTGGGTCGAGCTAGAATTCCCCACAGAAGTCATAAGGTTGGAAGGGAAATGGTGTGTGTAGCGGATGGATTTTTGGGATGGGTTTTGCATTACCTTATGTGTATATGATGCATTATGATATGATATGAAGTTAATATGGGCTAAGGCCCAAGATCACCGATTCTTATAGGGCTTAGGCCTAATTTGAATATTTATATGTGATTTGATTGCCAAGGGTTGTTTACACTGAGTTTTGAAACTCACACCCTTTAATTTATTGTTTCAGGTAATCTTGAAATGACGACTCGATGTGGGGAGGACTCGAAGATGGCCACACTACAAGCTGATCAAATGTTTTAATTTGTTTAAATGAATATGTTTTTAAATACTTTGTTTTTTTTCCATTGGATTGTAATAAGACCATGTAACTCCTAATTGACTTTAGATTTTGGATTTATTATTATTGTTTCAACTATCCGCTTAATAAATTCCATAAAGTTTCTAAAGATAACATGGTTTTCGAAACAACTTAACATATGAACATTTTCCTAAAATGTGGGCTTTTCCTCTTAACTTAACAAGACATATTTAGATTTTGGGCTTTTGGGCCTTAAATTGTTAAATTATAAAATTGTTTTGGATTGTTCCTTTAATGTGACATTCTAAACTCAGGCCTAACTTCTAGGTTGGGTTTGAGGGTGTTACAATGCCATGGGATTCGAACTCACTCCCTCATAAATGCCCCAACACGCCACTTGCCACTACAGCACAAGATCTCTTGTGTCACAAAACAAACACAACTTAATATATACCCTTTAAGCTAACATCTAGGTTTCCAAAAGAGCAAAAATCAAAATTTTTCCAAAGGCCATACTTGAACCCAGACTTTCTAAAATCCCCAAAACATGTCCAGATTACCTGACCCACAAGCAACCATGATATTTAAGTCCAAGCTTGCAAAAACAACGACCCTAAATTTTTCGGGCATTACTATCATGCTATATTCTTTCAAGACATTATTCATTTCATCTCATAATTCTCATATAATGTCAAGTATTATCCTTTGAATCATTGAAATTCTAATGGATATTCAAATAGTACACTCAAGATGTACAATTTCAATAACCCATCAATTCATATTCAGGTGTACCCATTAGGGCACTTAATCGAAAGCACACTCTTGAGTCACATATCATATAACAGGATTACTTGTCCAAGCTAAATCCTGTTTCCAACATATGCTCACAAGAGCTTAATTAGGATTACCCGCCGGGGCTAAATCCTATCTGTAACATATGCTCAAGAGGGCTTATATCAGGATTACCAGTCTAGGCTAAATCCTTTCTTTAATGAGGTCAATAGAATTACTCGTTCAAGCTAAACCCCATCAGCAGCAAATGCAGGACCTCATTCAATAAGGGAAATCACATTATCCATCGAAATCCAATATTCAAATGGAACTTAACCCTTTTCAAACAATTTCAAGCATGTATTCATTTCTTATATTGTAACATCCAAATAATTCATATAAATATAAATCACATTCTATACAAATACAACATATTTACATGCTCAATTAAGTTACACGAACTTACCTCGATAATAGTTCATACAAGAAAATGTACAATCCGAAACTTTCTCTTTTCCTCGATCTAGCTTTGAAATTTAAGTTATCGAAATCTATATAAATGAATTTAATCATCAATTTCTCACATTTCATATTCATTTGAACTCAATTTACATCCTAGGAAAAATTACCATTTTGCCCCTAAACTTTCCATAAATTCCAATTTTATCCCTAGGCTCGAAAAAGGAAATTCATACAATTTACTTGCTATTCCAAGCCTAACTAAAAGTTAAATATACAATTTAAAGCACATGTATTCTATAAATTTTAGAATTTTTCTTCATTTTTCACAACTTTACAAACTAGTCCCTAAATCATGTTTTCATCAAAATTTACTTTGTAAAAGTTGTTTATCTATCAATAACCTTTCATTTTATACCATAAATTTCAAATTTTCAGCATATTCATCCATGGAAAAATTTCTATACCTTGATAACTTTTGAAATTAATCCCCCAAATAGATAGATTAGACTATCCCGGTTTAAAAAAATATAAATTACTAAAAATGGGAATTGAATACTTACCAATTTAAGCCAAGAAAGCTTGTTTTCTCTTTCTTAGGGTTTCCATGGAATATTTGGGGAAGAAGATGATATATAATGATTTTAATTCTATTTTAATTATTTTTATTTCTAATTTAGTCCTTAACCTTTTTAATTTTTCCATGAATGATTCATCAAAAATATCTACTAACTTTTGATTAATGGTCTAATTACCAATATAGACCTTAAGTTTTGAATTCCATAGATATTTAATCCTTTTAGCTACTAGAATCCAACTTTTTGCATTTTATGCAATTTGGCCCTTTTCATAATTAAGCACATAATCGGTAAAATTTTCTTATCGTATAACATTTTTATCTAAATGAAAATCATGAAAAAATATAAAAATAAAATTTTCATCCTACTCGGATTTGTGGTCCCGAAACCACTGTTCCGATTTAACTGAAATTGGGCTGTTATAGGACTAAATTGCATAAAGTGTAAAACTTGTGTTCTAATATTTAAAGGTGTCAAATAGCTATAAAACATTAAAGTAAAGGTCCTTATGTGGTAATTAGCCCATTAATTTGATAGTGGATGATAATGGTTTGGTATTATTGAAATTTTGATTAAGTAATAAGGTTAAAAAGGTAAATGGGTAATTAAGTTAAAATTTCATAAACAAAAGAAAATTATTTTCTTTCATCTTCATCATCCATCGATTTTTGAAGGGAGAAAGAACCATTCTTAGGGTTATCATTTGGCCAAAATTGTAACAACCGGGATTTAGGGGTCACACATTTTAATTTATTTCTATGGGCTAGTATGCTTTGGATGTTGTTAGAGTGTGTTTGGGGGCTTCGGGAAACCTTGGGGTTAGGTAGGAGCCTTGGTAAAAATTTTTGTCTTTAAGCCTTTAGGGAAGAGCTAGGGGAGCTAGGCCTTAAGGGAATTTATGAGAAGGTTATGACACAAGAAAGGAAGTGGTGGAGTGGTAAGGTAATGCATGGGAGCAAAGGGGGGAGAGTTTGCGTCAAAGGAGTTCCAAGGGGGAGGAAGTTCGAGCAGTATGAGGAGCATTTTGGGGTTGTTTTTGCGTCAAGGGGAGTGGAGAGTTGGTTTCGGTTATGGCACTTGGAAGTGGGAGTTTGAATGGGTCGACAATTCAAATGAGTGGCTATGAAGGGAGATAAGAGTTTGAATCATTCAAATGTGTTTGAATGAGTGGAGTGGAGGAAAAAGGGGGATTGGGTGAAGGGAGGAGTGTTGGCCGAATTTGGGACTCTAGGGAGTTGGCAATTTCGGTCATGTAAGGGGAGGTTAGGTGCCGAAATTTATTTGGCATTTTCAAGTCTTTTTTTTTCTTTCTTCTCTTTTGTCTCTCAGCTGAAAGTGAAGGTGACCATTTGGTGCATTTCGACTATTTTCTTCCCTTTTATTTCTTCTCTGAAGCTGAACCATACCTCTCTCTCTTCTCCTCTTTTCTTTTCATATTGGTAGCCTTAAACTTTCACTTCATTTTCAAAGTCGAATAGCTCTTCTAGCCTTTGAAACCTTGGCCGAATCTTCCATTCATCTTTACTTCTCACTTTTCCATTTCCATTATTCTTTTTCTTCTTCTATTCATTTATATCTCAAGCCCCCTCTCTTGGCTGAATTCTCCATACTCTCTTCTTTTGATTTTCACCTCTTTTAATCAAGACATAATTGACTTCCATCTCCATCTTTTAAGGGCTCTTTTGATTTCTAAGTAGTGGTGGTAAAGTTCTTTTCTCTATAAACTTTTCTTGCTCTTTTCTTGTTGATTTGCCGAAACCAAAACACTAATCTTGTTTCTTTGGTGTGTGGCCAAATCTATGAAGGAGGGAGTTTGGGTCCTCTGTATAAGCTAGTGTTAAGGAAGTTAAGGATTTTTTGGGATTCGATCAATCGAGGTAAGAAGGTGATAATGTGAGGCCGAAGACCACTTCTTTTGTCCATATGTGTTAGGGCCAAATCTAACATGGCTTATGTAGGGATTTCGATAATCTCAACGTGCAAGTGTACAGCCTTTGGGATTTGATCAACTTTGGTAAGATTATTAGATTAAGATGTTATTTAGTCTCGTTGAGATCTGATTTAACATTTTTAACCCGGGTCTTCTGATTAAGTTACTATTCGATGGATGGAAATACCAGCCAAGGAGAGAAAGGGGTTGGACACGTAGTCCCTACCCCTAAGTTCTACCCTAAGTTCAAGAAGCGGTCGGTTTAGCATTCGAGATTGGCCACCAAGGTATGGGCCAGCATCGAAACAGGATCGTAGGCAAATAGCGGTAGTGTCAGTTAGTGATAGTGTCGACGTTGAGAGCGTGGTATTACGGGTTATCAGGTGTGTAATTAGCACACTGTTCCTTTACCTTTCATGTTTAATTAATTAAATGTGATATGTGTGGTAATCGAGTTAGTGGCTGTGGTGGTATTGTTACCCATAAAGGGGTAATCCGGTAATCAAGTTAGTATATTTCCTATATCAAAAATGTGGGGGGATATATATGGATCTATGTAAGCATGTAAAATATGTATACCTGGACATGTTCACACGTTTTATGCCATATCATCATAACATGTTGCATATACATGGGGTTTGGTATATACTGTAAAGGGGAAGTGTGTATATATATTTATATACGTGGATTAATGATGGCTTCGTGCCACATCGTGGATTGATGATGACCTAGAGTCTCATCGTGGATATTTTGATTTTAATCACGTGGATATGTGGCTAGACCACTAAGTGGACTTTGAGCGGATGACTGCCAAAGAGGTGTGTAGCAGATGGAGGGTCGATCTAGTAATCCCCTGGTGTGTGGTGGTTGGATATACGGGTGGTGTGTAGCGGTTGGATATTAGGTTGGGTTGGGTTAACATAATGCATGATAACATGTGGTATATTGATTTGATGTGGTTTTGGGGCTAAGCCCATTTGTGGAAATATGTGGTTTAATTGCACACTGAGTCAAAACGACTCACCCATTTTTCAAACAATGCAGGTAATACGTGATACTTTGGACCGGTCGGAGAGGATTCAATGTGGCCATGCAAAAGTCATTTTTTATTCTTAAAGTACATTATAAACTTTTAATTTCTTTTTGGGGTATTTTTATTGTAATAAGGCCGCTTTAAACACTTTGGATTTTTAAGTTTTAAGTTGGGTCCGCTATCAAATGGTTGATTTATAAAGAAACTCTAAGATATCTGCAACACTCGAATTTAAATGAAGTTTTCAAAAAATAGATTACTTATAAACCTTTCGGTTTCCCAAACTTTCCGTATAAATTATGATTTGAACTTGTGCAACTCAAACGTTTTTTAAATTGCTAAGTATAAACGAGAAATCACCTCTAAAACCCAAATTTTCTCAACACCTTTCCAGTAACATTTTGAATCTGACCGTAGTGTTTTGGGCCGAGTTTGGGGTGTTACAATTTTGGTATTAGAGCCAGGTTCTAAACTCGACCTTTGGGGGTTTTGAGGCCCACAACATATTCAAACCTCAAAATTGGTTTAAAAGAAAATTTTTCGGGAAATGGCTTTGTGGAAGCATGGCACTTGCGTCTCTGGCCCAAGTCCGTTAGGTAAGTATTCCAAATCTTTGTGTGGTATATATGAGTGGGGCTTGATGGGTTTCATGGGGTGTAGACTATTTTAATTAGACTGTATGGACTATAGGCTTAGTTTGAACAACTTCAAAAAAAAAAATCATAAGACTTAAATCGAGCAAACAAACCTGTGAACCAGTTGCCGAGTTAGGGTGTGGCAACAGGTGTACGCATGTCTAGGATGGGATTCAGGGAGAGCTTGGTATTTAAGCAGTCCTAGTGACTCACCTCCTCTTCGCTGGAATCCTACCTAGTGCGTAGCGACTGTTCACTCTAACCATGAGGATTTGTTGACATGCTAAACCTTATAATTAAAACCCAAAAGGGACTAGCCGCCCTGTTTTGTAAAATCCTAAAGAAAACCTAGTTTTTTTCCCAAATTACCCTTGATTCGAAAAAAATTACCTTGGTTTTGGAAAATGACCAAAATACCCTTAATTTAAAAAATTATTGAAATACCCTGAGTTGAAAATTACCAAAATGCCCTTATTTTGGAAAATCACCCGAGACCTTATTTTGGAAAAATACGAAAATACCCCTGTAGGATAAAGTTATGAAAATACCCCTGGGTAAGGAAATGATGAAAATGCCCCTCTGTGATGAATGTGAATTAGTGGATGCTATCTGTGTGATGATTGATGAGTGTATGGTTTCTGGAATTAGGAGATAAGCCTGAAACTGAAACTATAGTTAGGTCTAAATTTGAAAGAACCACTATCGAAATCACTTTTCATAAAATTGTTCATGATTAATAAGTGAAAAGGAATACTGATGCATAAAAATTTCTTTAAATCAGGCTAAAAACGCGAGGATAGACATGAGTTCTAGGGGACGTGGTCGTAATCTGCGAGGCGCTGAGAGAGTAGGATGGCTATGTCGAACCCAAGAGGTCAAGTTAGGGGTCAGGAAATGAGGCACCACTGCCGCCAGCTATAGAGGCGGAGTTTCAGGGTTAGACAGAGGGAGATGATGCAGTGTCTCAGGCAGTGCTGCATATGCTAGAGCGAGTGGCTAGGGCAAGTCCGGGGACAGCAATTCGGAAGTCCATTCCTAAGAGGCTTTGAGCTAATGGAGCTGAAGTGTTTCGAGGTATTTCTGGAGTAGCTCGAATGTGGTGGAGTACTGGTTAGAGGCAGTCGAGAGGATCATGGATGACTGGATTTGCATGCTGAAGAGGAGTTGAAGGGTGCTATTTCTTTACTTCAGGATGAGGCCTACCAATGGTGGCTCACTGTCAGAGAAGGTACTCCAGCAGACCGAGTGGATTGGAGTTACTTTAAGATAAAGTTTGAGGGGAAGTACATCAGAGCTAGTTACATGGATGCGCAGAGGAAGGCGTTCTTGAACCTAGTACAAGGGGGTAAGTTAGTAGCTGAGTATAAAGTAGAATTCTTGCAGTTGAGCCGATATGCTCGGGGAATTATTGCTACAGACTACGAGTGCTGTGTAAGATTTAAGGATGGGCTACGAGATGAGCTGCGGGTGTTGATAGCTCCTCAGCGGGAGAGGGATTTTGCGGAGTTGGTGGAAAAAGCTAAGATAGCGGAGGAGGTCAAGCGAACTGTGAGGCAAAATAGGGATAAAGACAGAGGCAGGAATAAGAGGACTTATGGACCTTGAGATCATCTGGGGTTTTGAGGAAAAAGCCTAGGGTTGAGGACTGCTCATGTTTCTACGCCATTACTAGATGTCAACCCGCCAAAGGTGCTCGGTGTGGGAGGTCTTATATAGAGGCGATCTTTGGGGAAGGAATAAAGAGTGCTACAGGTGTGGGTCAAGAGACCATCTGATTAAGAATTATCCTTAGGATGTGGCTAGGACTCGGATAGTAGGTCAGGGGTATGTGCAGCCAGGAAGGGGTGGTCAACAGATGACAAGAGGTCATGGTCCGAACCAAGGAGGGAATGGTTCTGTCCGAGGTCATGGAGCACCGGGCAGAGGTACTGGGAGTTCAGATGCGAGACAGCCTGGGTTGGTTTACGCAGCCAGACGTAGTGAGGAGAGGGATGCACCAGATATTATCATGGGTACGTTCCTCATTTTTGGGTTACCCTTTACTGCTTTAATTAATGGAGGGTCGACTCATTGTTATATTGCTAGCATGATGTTTGGAACCTTGAGTATAGAACCTGAAATTGCCCCTAGGAAGATGACAGTACTTAGTCCTTTAGGGCAATCAGTAGTGGTAGATAGACTCTTTAGAGATGTGCCCTTAGAGGTTCAGGGGTCTGTGTTTCCAGCTGATTTGATGGAGTTGCCGTTTGGAAAACTTGACTTGATCCTTGGAATGGCTGGTTAGTAAGGTATCGTACAAATTTGGACTGTGCTACTAAACGCATGACGTTGAAGACTCCCGAGGATGATGAGGTTGTGGTGATAGGGGAGAGGAGAGACTACTTGTCTAATGTAGTGTCTGCGCTTAAGGCGGAGAAGATGGTGAAAAAAGGGTGATTGGCTTTCTTAATGTTTGTTAGTGCCTTAGATGCTAAGGAGGTAGTTGTGGGAGAGGTCAGGACAGTAAAGGAGTTTGTGGATGTTTTTCCGGAAGAGCTTTCAAGGTTGCCTCTGGATCGTGAGGTGGAGTTTGGAATCGACCTACTACCGAGTACAGCACCGGTGTCCATCGCTCCTTATAGGATGGCACCGAAGGAGTTGGTTGAACTTAAAGCCCAAATCCAGGAGTTGTTAGATGGCAGTTTCATTCGACCCGGTGTGTCTCCATGGGGAGCACTTGTGTTGTTCATAAAGAAGAAGGAAAGATCTATGCGAATGTGCATAGATTATCGCCAGTTGAATAAACTGATGATTATGACCAAGTACCGGTGCCGAGGATAGACGACCTGTTTGATCAGCTCAAAGGGACTGCGGTCTTTTTAAAGATAGATTTGAGGTTGGGATATCACCAGCTTAAGGTAAAGGAAGCAGATTTCCATAGGACGGCTTTTCAGACTCGCTACGGGCACTATAAATTCTCGTAATGTTGTTGGGTTGTTAATGCACCCATTTGCATTCATGGATATGATGAATCGAGGTTTTCAACCCTATTTGGACCAGTTCATTGTGGTGTTCATAGATGACATTCTAGTATATTCCAAGTCTGAAGAGGAGCATGATGCACATTTACGGGTGGTTCTGCAGATTTCAAGGGAAAAGAAGTTGTACGCCAAATTTAGCAAGTGTGAATTTTGGTTAAGAGAAGTTGCTTTTCTGGGTCATGTGGTATCTACAGAAGGGATAAGAGTAGATCCTCGGAAGATTGAGGCGGTATTGGATTGGAAACCACCTAAGTCAGTGGCAAAAGTTTGCAGTTTCTTGGGGTTAGCAGGTTACTATAGAAGGTTTGTTGAGGGGTTTTCTTTGATAGCGACACCTTTAACTAAGTTGATGAGAAAGGAGGTACCATTTGTGTGGATGAACAAGCAGCATGAGAGTTTTGAGATGCTAAAAAGGGTTTTGACTGAGGCTTCGGTTTTAATTCAGCCTGAGGCAGGGAGAGATTTTGTAGTATATTGTGATGCATCTTATACGGGGTTAGGTTGTGTTCTGATGCAAGACGGGAAGGTTGTTGCCTATGCGTCTCGGCAGTTAAGGCATCATGAGGTTAACTACCCGATGCATGATCTAGAGTTGGCCACAGTGGTTTTCGCTTTAAAGGTATGGAGACATTATCTGTATGGAGAGAAGTCAGTGTTCTACACGGACCATAAGAGTTTAAAGTACCTGTTGACTCAGAAGGAGCTGAACTTGGGACAGTGAAGGTGGGTGGAGCTGTTAAAGGATTACGATTGCTCGATTGAATATCACTCGGGTAAGGCAAATGTAGTGGCAGATGCACTAAGTTGAAAGGAAGTGTCGGACCTGAGGGCGTTGTTCGCTCATCTTAGCCTTTATGACAATGGGAGTTTGTTAGTGGAGCTGCAGGTGAGGTCGACATGCTTGAGTCAAGTGAAAGAGAAATAGTTGGTGGATGATGTCTTGAGTACTAGACTTTTCAAGTACAGAATGGGGGATTAGAGGACTACAGTGTAAACAGCGACGGAGTCTTGTGTTTTCGAGGTAGGGTTTGTATGCCAAAAGCGTTGAATTGAGGCAAAAGATTCTTCGAGAATAGCATAGTAGCCCTTATGCTATGCACTCTGGGGGGAGTAAGTTGTATAGGGATCTACGAGATCAATTTTGGTGGATTAGTTTGAAGTAGGAAGTTACGAATTTGTGGGGAAGTGCTTGACGTGCCAGCAAGTCAGAGCTAAACATCAAGTGCCTTCGGGACTGCTGCAACCAGTAAAGATTCCGCAGTGGAAGTGGGAGAGAATCGCGATGGACTTCATTAATGGGCTTCCTCTTACGCCTACTAAGAAGGACTCGGTATGGGTGATCGTGGATCGATTGACAAAAATCGCTCATTTCATACCTGTTCATATGGATTACTCTCTACAGAAGTTGGCGAAGTTGTATGTAGCGAAAATTGTGAGACTGCATGGGGTGCCAGTATCGATCATATCGGATAGGGATCCTAGATTTACGTCGCAATTTTGGAGGGCGTTGCATTAGGCATTGGGCACCGGGTTGGACTTTAGCACGGCATTTCATCCGTAGACGGATGGCCATCTGAAAGGGTGATTCAGGTGTTAGAGGATATGTTGAGAGGGTGTGTTATCGACTTCAGAGGTTGTTGGGAGGAATTCTTGCCCTTAGCAGAGTTCGCGTACAACAATAGTTATCAGGCTAGTATTCGAATGGCACCGTATAAAGCATTATATGGACGGAGGTGTTGGACTCCTACTTGTTGGACAGAGTTAGGCGAGCGTCATGTGTTATCTAATCTAAAATTAACTAACTATTATGCTAAAGATGCTAAGACATAGAGCAGGAATTGGGGAAAATACTTGTGGGAAAACCAATTGATTAAGACAATACCCGAGGAAGAATCCACCTAGACTTCACTTGTTATCTAACTTTGAACCAGAAGATTTATTCACTTGACTTGATCCGTAGGATTCCCTAATTTATGTTAATACCTCTCTCGAGGCTACTAACGTCTAACCCTAGGTTGATTAATTGAAATCTCTTTCCAATTAAAACCCCTAGAATTCCATTAACTTGATCTATGGACTCCCATATTAGGTTTGACCCTAATCGGTAGATTTTTGTCATCCTATCTCTAGGGTTGCGATTAACTCTGCTTAACTATGCTAGATCTACTCTTAAATAGGGAATATTCCTCCTCTGCCTAAGCACATAAATACTTGAATCAATATCCTGAAATATCAAAACAAGAATTAAGAACACATAGTTAAGAACAAATCAAGTATTTATCATATACTTCAGAAAATAATAACAAGATCTATCTTATGTTTCATCCCCCTCGGGTTTTGAGGGTTTAGTTCATAATCATAAAAGAATACATCTCAGAAGAAAATATAAAACAAAACATAAGAAAAACCCTAAAAACCCTGAAGGAATTGAAGGAGAGATCCTCAGTCTTGAGTATGATTCTGACTTCTGTGTTGAATCAACTGGCTTTCTTCGAGTGAATCCCACAATTCTGACCCTCTGGCTTGGCTCCTTGGCCTAGCTGAACGGCCCCATAAAGGTTGGCCTCTAGGGTGTTTATATAAGCTTTTGGAATGTCTTTATTTGCCTCTATGTAACATATAGGAATTAGGGGCTTTGCATTTATTATGCTTCTGTATGTTTGGTTTGCTTTGCCTATTGTTTGAGTGTGTTTGGGGTCCTCGAGAAGGTTCGGGGTTATGTTGAAGCCTAGGTAAAAATTTCATTTTTGGGCACCTTTAGGGGAGAGCTAGCTGGGGCAGGCTTTAAGGAGTAATGCTTGTGTTTGTTGAAACAAGATGTTAAGTGGTAAGGTGGCAAGGAGATGCCATTTAAGTGGCAGGTAAGTGACACCACAGGGGAGCAGTGATGTAACATCCCAAACCCGGCCTATGCATTAAGATGAGATTTGGTTTGTTATATAGATCGAACTATCTCAATAATTTAGGTGAATCGGTATTTCAAAACCCTTTTGAAATAGAGTTTAATAAAAACCAAGAGAAATAATTTTAAGTTTGATGTACTTGAGAAACATTAGTTGAAAATCTCATCATTTAATATTTAATTATCAAAACCATAAAGTAATTTTTATAAGAGTTCAAAGTATTAAAAAAATAAGAATAGATAAAGGATTTCATATGTTTGAAAAAAAAACCCAAAGTATTTTTAGAAAACATTATAAGATAAATATAAGCCCATATTAAATATCTAAAACATAATTTAAATCCATCCACACATAAAAATCCATAAAATATTAAAAGAGGCCTTATTACATCATACCCAAAATAGCAAATTAAAGAAAGTACTTATTAAAAGTTCAAAGTTTATTAAACCCATGTTTGCAGTATGGCCTCCACGAAGTCATCCTCGGCCCAAGTCCACGTCAATTTCCATTACGAGATGAAAAATTTGAGGAGTGAGTTACTCGAACTCGGTGTATAACTCACTTACTTCATCCATGGGCAGATCATCAAGTCATAATTTTGGGCTTGAGCCCATAAACAAGTTTAACAATATAAATAATGAGATGTATGCAAAATGAAATTTCCCACCCAAACCTAATTTCCATCCGCTACACACCACCGTACCAACCATCACACTGTGGGGATCAAGTCAACCCACCCCGCCAACACACCAATCGTAGGCATAAAGCCATTTTTATATTTGTGGCGAGCCATCGAACTAGATTGTGACAAAGTCACCGAACTAGAGGCATTGAGCCATTAAAATATTTGTGGCAAAGCCATAGAACTAGAAGCAATAAGCCATTTAATTATTTTGTGGCGAGCCATCGAACTAGAGGCAATGAGCCATTTAATTATTTTGTGGCAAAGCCACCAAACTAGAGGCAATAAGCCATTTAATTATTTTGTGGCAAAGCCACCGAACTAGATTTTGGCAACAGGCCTTTCTTCTCTTCATCATTAATCCCAACCCATGCAACATGTATGCAAAATAGTCTATTTACATATGATGATTTTAGCAAAAAGGCCCAATTTACATATGAGTTAATATTCCAAGTTTTTATTAAGGCCCAAAATACAAAATAACATTTAGCCCATTTAACAATCTAGCAACTTGGCCCATTTAACGATCTAGCGAGGATCTCGGCCCATTTAACGATCTAGCGAGATTTCGCCGATTTAACGATCTATCAGGGATTTCGACCCATTTAACGATCTAGTATAGATTTTGGCCCATTTAACAATCTATCAGGGATTTCGGCCCATTTAACGATCTAGTATAGATTTTGGCCCATTTAACAATCTATCAGGGATTTTGACCCATTTACACATGAGACATAAAATTTACATTTTACCAACTAACTCATCGAAGGCGTTTTCATAATTTTCACAATTTTAACCGTTTTCATGTAATTTCACCAAAAATACCAATTATTACGTATTGTACCGATTTTGTCGTTTTTACGATTTTGCTCAATACTACGGTATGACATCTATCCCGAGATAAGTGTGAAGTTACACACCTTGATATCGTGAGTACTAAACCTTTCCGCTCGTCAACACCTAAACGTAACACGAACCATTAGAACACTTTCATTTATAAAAAAAATACACTATTGGTAAACGATCTAAATCTTTACCCTTTTGATTTTGAACCACTTCTATTTTTGGTTTCTCCTCGATTGTTGATTCGTTGCCCGATGAGAATCCACGAACGAACAAAGGCTCGGGAGTACGAATAACCTCGAACAATTGATTCTCCTCGGTTGAAGGTCCGTAACCCGGTGGAAAATCTCGGATTCTCGAAACAACCCTTCGTTTATATTTAGGGGGATTAGCGGAATCGCCCCTCTTTCGAAGACTATGGACTACCCTTTTCTGCCCTATCTTGAATGTCTCTAAAGACATAAGATCATTAATCCAACTTATAAGTATCGAAATATGGCTAACGATTTATAAGATTTGAGATTTGGCTTACCACGATTATCTTCGTTCCTCGAAGAAACGATCGAACGATTATGTCCCTAAAACGAAATAGATTAATAACTAACTATACTAATATAATGAATAAAATAAGAACCCTTAAAAGAAAATCTCCTTACCTTAATTCTTGAAATCGATTCCAAAGTTCCAAAAAAATATTCAAGAACACCTTGAGTTTTTACCCACCATAATCTCACTAATGCTCATGATTGGAAAGAAAATTGAGTGAGAATAATTATGTATGATTAAAGGAAATCGGTTGTGATCAAAGAAAATGAAAGAAATTTTGGCACAAGAACAAGTTAACATTCGGCCATGGATGAAAGTATTGGAGAGATTTTAATGAAGAAGAAAATGAAAGAATGGGCAAATGGAATGATATGGTTCGGTTTCTAGAGAGAAAGAAAAGAGAAGAAAAGAGAATGGAGTTTAAGAGAAAAGTGCATTCGGCATTGAGGAGGAGAAGTGAGAAAAATAAAAGAAGAAGAATCTTTGCTTGCCTAAGTGCTTTTGGTCACAATGAGAAGAAAAGTTTTGGGAGAGAAAAAGTTTCAAAAACCGAAATGGTCAAAAGAGAATGGCTCAAAAAAATGAATTGCTTACTCAAGTATGTTGGCAAATTTCGGCTAGAAAGAAAGATAGATGGAGAGAAAATACATTTTGCCTAAATGACCAAAATAGATGTGTTCTCCTAACATCCAAGCTTACAAAACCGGCCATCCCCCCTAGCCTCTATGCCGTCCAAATGCAATGGTCAAAAGGCTATTAGGGAGTTTCCAAAACATCTCCCTATACTTAAGCCTTATCCTCCTCCTTTTTCCTTAGTTGAAGAGACAAAATCCCCCAATTCAAGCCCTTTTCTTTAGCTTTCCAAATCCTTAGTCTTCTTACCAAAATAAAAACAATCCAACTCATCCTAACCTTATCCCTTGCCGACACATGCTTAAGCTAAAGCAAAAAAATAAAAATTCCTAATTGCATGCTAGGTGATTCGAACTCCTTCCCTCATGTCCAACTTATGGCTCCATCACCACTTTGCCAATTACTCATCTTATGCCATCTTTTAGTACTTAATTAACTTAAGTTTCAAGGTCACCTAATTTCTTTACTCTAAAGTACACTTAACTAATATTATTTTTTTTAACTCCAAGTAAACCCGAACTAACATTTAGCAACATAATGATTTTTAAATATTTAGGATGTTACAATTCTACCCCCTTAAAGAAAATTTCGTCCTCGAAATTTACATGATTAAATGAGGTGAGGATATTGTTGTCGAATTGCATCCTCAGGCTCCCACGTAGCTTCCTCCGCTCTGTGATTACGCCATAAAACTTTGACCAATGGCACAGTCTTCTTTCTTAGCACTTTAACATCCCGATCTAAAATTTCCACTGGTTCTTCCTCAAAAGACAAGTTTGATTTCAATTCCACTTCCTCTACCGGTAATATGTGAGATGGATTCGATCTATAGCGTCTCAAACATAGAAACATGGAAAACATTATGAATTTGACTCAACTCAGGAGGTAATTCAATCGATAAGCCACTGGACCAACACGCTTTGTCACACGATAAGGCCCAATGAACCTAGGGCTCAACTTACCCTTCTTTCCGAATCTAAAATTTTTCTTCCAAGGTGAGACCTTCAGGAAGACCTTCTCTCCCACAGCAAACTCGATATCCTTCCGCAGTCCGCATCGACTTACATCTATCCAAAGCTTCCTTTAATCGTGCTCGAATAACCTTTACTTTTCTTGGTTTGAGATATCAATTCAGGACCCAACATCTGTCGTTCGCCCAATTCAGTCCTACAAGTAGGAGTACGGCACCTACGACCATACAACGCCTCATAGGGTGCCATCTGGATGCTAGACTGATAGCTATTGTTATACGCGAATTCTGCCAATGGTAGAAAATCCTCCCAACTACCTCTGAAGTCAATCACACATCCTCTTAACATGTCTTCCAATATCTGAATTACTCTTTCCGACTGACCATCTGTCTGAGGATGAAAAGTCGTACTAAAGTTTAACTTCGTTCCCAAGGCTTCATGCAGAGCTTTCCAAAATCGTGATGTAAATCTAGGATCTCTATCTTATATAATAGACATTGGTACCCTATGCAACCTCACGATTTCAGATACATACAGCTTAGCCAATTTCTGTAATGAATAATCCGTATGAACCGGAAGAAAATGAGCAGTCTTCGTCAATCGATCAACTACAACCCATACGAAATTTTTCTTAGTAGGTGTTAAAGGTAACCCGCTAACAAAATCCATTGTTATTCGCTCCCATTTCCAAAGAGGAATCTTTACCGGTTGTAACAAACCTGACGGTAATTGATGCTTCGCTTTCACTTGTTGGCAAATCAAACATTTTCCTACAAACTCAGAAATCTCACGCTTCAACCCTGGCCACCAATACTGTTGAGATCTCGATACATCTTATTTCCTCCGGGGTGCATAGCATAAGGGCTACTATGCACCTCCCGTAGAATCATTTGCCTCAATTCTGAGTCTTTAGGCATACAAACCCTTCCACGAAAACACAGTACTGCATTCGCGTTTATACCAAAATCCTCTATTTCACCCCTTTCAACCTGCTGAAATAAAAGTCCCAACTTTTTATCTGATGTTTGTTTTTCCCTGGTTTGTTCTAACCATAGAGGTTTCACCTGAAGTTCTGCTAATAGACTACCATCCTCATACAAACTCAAATGAGCAAACATTGCTCTCAAATCAGATACTGCCTTACGACTTAACGCGCTAGCTACCACGTTAGCCTTTCCAGGAGGATATTCGATTGAGAAATCATAGTCCTTTAATAATTCCACCCATCTTCTTTGTCTCAAATTCAACTCCTTTTGGGTAAGGAGGTACTTAAGACTCTTGTGATCCGTGTAGATGATAGACTTTTCACCGTAGAGATAGTGCCTCCAAATCTTTAAAGCAAAAACCACTGTAGCTAACTCCAAATCATGAGTAGGGTAGTTTACTTCGTGCGGTCTCAATTGACGAGAAGCATAAGCCACCACCTTTCCATTTTGCATCAGCACACAACCCAAACCCGTGTGAGACGCATCATAATAAACAGTAAATTCTTTTCCAGCCTCCGGCTGAATCAAACTGGTGCTTCCGTCAAAATCTTCTTCAATTTCTCGAAACTCTCTTATTGTTTTTCAGTCCAAATATATGGTACTCCCTTCCGCAACAGTTTAGTTAGGGTGCAACAATCAATGAAAACCCCTCAACAAAGCGTCTATAATAACCAGCCAATCCTAAGAAACTCCAAATTTCGATTCTGACTTTGGTGGTTTCCAATCCAAAATAGCCTCAATCTTTCGAGGATCCACCTTATTCCTTTGGTGATACCACATGACCCAAGAAAGTCACTTCCTTTAGCCAAAATTCACATTTACTGAATTTGGCATAAAGTTGCTTATCACGAAGTAGCTGCAATACAATACGCAAATACGTGTCATGCTCCTCATCATTTCTTGAATAAACCAAAATGTCATCTATGAACACTACCACAAACCGGTCTAAATATGGTTGAAAGACTCGGTTCATCATGTCCATAAATACGGCTGGTGCATTGGTTAATCCAAACGGCATCACCAAAAACTCATAATGTCCATAACGAGTTCTGAATGCCGTCTTATAAATATCTGCTTCTTTCACCTTAAGCTGGTGATAACCCGATCTCAAATCAATTTTGGAGAAAACTGAAGCTCCCTTCAATTGATCAAACAGGTCATCAATTCTCGGAAAAGGATACCTATTCTTGATCGTCAATTTATTCAATTGTCTGTAATCAATGCACATACGCATCGATCCATCCTTCTTCTTAACGAACAAAGCTGGTGCTCCCACGGAGACACACTCGATTGAATAAATCCCGATCCAACAATTCTTGAATTTGAGCTTTAAGCTCGCCAACTCCTTGATTGCCATTCTATAAGGAGCAATGGACCTTTGGAGCCGTTTGGGCAAAAGCTCAATGCCAAATTCTACTTCCCGATCTGGAGGTATACCAGGAAGTTCTTTGGGAAATACATCTGGAAATTCCTTCACCGTTCTCACATCATCCATAGATAACTCTTTGGCATCCAAAGCACAAATAAAAGCTAGGAATGCTCCATACCCTTTCGCACCAACTTTTCTGCCTTCAACGCCGATACCACATTTGCCAAGTAATTCCTTCGTTCACCTATCATTATTACTTCCTTATCATCCGAGGTTCTTATTGACATCCGCTTTTCAGCACAATCTAAATGCGCTCGATGCATAACCAACCAATCCATGCCCAGAATGAGATCGAACTCGCCGAAAGGCAATTCCATCAAATTTGCCAAAAATACTTCTTCTTGAATTTCTAAGGGCACGTCTCTAAATAGTTTATTTACAATTACTGACTGTCCTAAAGGACTAATTACTGTCATCTCACTATCGGTAATTTCAGATTCTAGATTCAAGTTTCCAGATATGGCGCTAGCAACATACGAGTGGGTAGAACCAATATCTATTAAAGCGATATAGTGCATCGAAGATGAAGAACGTACCAGTTATTACATTAGGTGAATTGCCATCCTCGTGGCGTCTAACTGCATAGACCAGTTCTGGTTGTCTTGCATCCGTGTTACCTCTAGGACCATTACCTCGACCCGGTGCACCTTGACCACGTCTAGCCCCATTACCACCACGACCTAGTCCACGGCCTCTCGGTGGCTGCTGAATACCTCTGGCCGGCTGTGCATCAGTATTACAAACTTCCTGAGTCATATCCATACATTGATGGCAATTTCTATATTGGTGATCCATTGAACCACATTTATAAAAAGCCCCCGTTTTCCTCTAGCACTCTCCAGAATGCCTTTTCCCACATTCAGCACAATCTCGACTCTGATTATTAGCCACAGGAGCTCTACCTTGAGCTGGTTCATCATTCCGTGGCCTCTTCAGAAACCTTTTTGAAGAGCCCGAATGCTTTATATCCCTCTTGCCTCTAAATCTTTCCCGATTCTAACATTCTGAGTTCTTAGCCTCTTCGGCTATCTTGGCTTTCTCCACAAGTGTGGCAAAAGTTCTAACTTGTTGTGGGGCAATCAGAACCCTCAACTCATCATTCATCCCATCCTCGAATCGCTTTAACGTTCATGATCCGTTGACACTATTGTTCGAGCATAGCGACTCAAGCGTAAAACTCACCTCATATATCGCCCACGTCTTATTCCTTGAATTAGATTCAGAATTCCTTCCTTGGGCATCCACATAACTTGTTCCAACATATTTCCCTTGAAGGCGGCTTTAAAGAATTCCCAAGTAATCAATGCGACCTCGGTGCCTTCTCGAACGATAAGCCACCATTGATCGCCTCGTCTCTTAGCAAGGACACGCTCCTTTCGGTTTTTGCTCGACGAGTGCATTCCATATCATCCATAATCGCTCCACGACTTCAAGCCAATATTCACCACATTCGAGCTACAAAACTCCTCTAAAACTTACGCATTATTAGACTTGAGTCATTCAAATCGACCCCGAGTTGTTGGCCCAATTCTAGTTCAATGACCCTTTCCGGGACTCGCGACATTGCTTGCGTCAAAGCATTATCTTCTTCCATATGATCCCGTGATCCGTCTCACTTACAAGTGGCGCAGTGCATCCATTTCGGCATATGATTTGGTGCTTGAGTTGCGCCTCTAACACCTCGTCCTCTACCACGCCACGTCTACTGCATCCACGACCACGTCCTCTAGTGCTCATGATGACTAATTGATTTAATCGATTACAAGTTTTATGAATCAAAAATTATTTGGTGTTTATTAATGATGTTTTATGAGATTTGAGAGATAAAGTTGTTTTTCGCAACCATAACCTATAGTCTCAATCTCTACAATTTTCAACATCTAAAACTAGAAGTTCTAGAGTGTTCCTATGATCATATCATCATCATCATAATAATCATTTAATGTGAATACTTACTTGACTTGGTGCTTGGATGCTTGTGGTGCCATCTTGATCTTTAAAACATAATTGAAATGATTTCATCTGAAATTATTTGTTGGACCCAACCACAGCCGAGTTTTGAAACTAGCTCTGATACCATTAAATGTAACACCCCAAACCCGGCCTATGCATTAAGACGAGATTTGGTTTGTTATATAGATCGAACTATCTCAATAATTTAGGTGAATCGGTATTTCAAAACCCTTTTGAAATAGAGTTTAATAAAAACCAAGAGAAATAATTTTAAGTTTGATGTACTTGAGAAACATTAGTTGAAAATCTCATCATTTAATATTTAATTATCAAAACCATAAAGTAATTTTTATAAGAGTTCAAAGTATTAAAAAAATAAGAATAGATAAAGGATTTCATATGTTTAAAAAAAAACCCAAAGTATTTTTAGAAAACATTATAAGATAAATATAAGCCCATATTAAATATCTAAAACATAATTTAAATCCATCCCACATAAAAATCCATAAAATATTAAAAGAGGCCTTATTACATCATACCCAAAATAGCAAATTAAAGAAAGTACTTATTAAAAGTTCAAAGTTTATTAAACCCATGTTTGCAGATGGCCTCCACGAAGTCATCCTCGGCCCAAGTCCACGTCAATTTCCATTACGAGATGAAAAATTTGAGGAGTGAGTTACTCGAACTCGATGTATAACTCACTTACTTCATCCATGGGCGGATCATCAAGTCATAATTTTGGGCTTGAGCCCATAAATAGGTTTAACAATATAAATAATGAGATGTATGCAAAAATGAAATTTCCCACCCAAACCTAATTTCCATCCGCTACACACCACCCGTACCAACCATCACACTTGTGGGGATCAAGTCAACCCACCCCGCCAACACACCAATCGTAGGCATAAAGCCATTTTTATATTTGTGGTAGAGCCACCGAACTAGATTGTGACAAAGTCACCGAACTAGAGGCATTGAGCCATTAAAATATTTGTGGCAAAGCCACCGAACTAGAGGCAATAAGCCATTTAATTATTTTGTGGCAGAGCCACCGAACTAGAGGCAATGAGCCATTTAATTATTTTGTGGCAAAGCCACCAAACTAGAGGCAATAAGCCATTTAATTATTTTGTGGCAAAGCCACCGAACTAGATTTTGACAACAGGCCTTTCTTCTCTTCATCATTAATCCCAACCCATGCAACATGTATGCAAAATAGTCTATTTACATATGATGATTTTAGCAAAAAGGCCCAATTTACATATGAGTTAATATTCCAAGTTTTTATTAAGGCCCAAAATACAAAATAACATTTAGCCCATTTAACAATCTAGCAACTTGGCCCATTTAACGATCTAGCAGGGATCTCGGCCCATTTAACGATCTAGCAGAGATTTTGGCCCATTTAACGATCTATCAGGGATTTCGGCCCATTTAACGATCTAGTATAGATTTTGGCCCATTTAACAATCTATCAGGGATTTCGGCCCATTTAACGATCTAGTATAGATTTTGGCCCATTTAACAATCTATCAGGGATTTCGGCCCATTTACACATGAGACATAAAATTTACATTTTACCAACTAACTCATCGAGGGCGTTTTTGTAATTTTCACAATTTTAACCGTTTTCATGTAATTTCACCAAAAATACCAATTATTACGTATTGTATCGATTTTGTCGTTTTACGATTTTGCTCAATACTACGGTATGACATCTATCCCGAGATAAGTGTGAAGTTACACACCTTGATATCGTGAGTACTAAACCTTCCCGCTCGTCAACACCTAAACGTAACACGAACCATTAGAACACTTTCATCTATAAAAAAATACACTATTGGTAAACGATCTAAATCTTTACCCTTTTGGTTTTGAACCACTTCTATTTTGGTTTCTCCTTGATTGTTGATTCGTTCGATGAGAATCCACAAGCGAATAAAGGCTGAGAGTGAATAACCTCGAACAATTGATTCTCCTCGGTTGAAGGTCCGCAACCCGGTGGAAAATCTCAGATTCTCGAAATAGCCCTTCGTTTATATTTAGGGGGATTAGCGAAACCGCCCCTCTTTCGAAGACTATGGACTGCCCTTTTCTGCCCTATCTTGAATGTCTATAAAGACATAAGATCATTAATCCAACTTATAAGTATCGAAATATGGCTAACGATTTATAAGATTTGAGATTTGGCTTACCACGATTATCTTCGTTCCTTGAAGAAATGATCGAGCGATTATGTCCCTAAAATGAAATAGATTAATAACTAACTATACTAATATAATGAATAAAATAAGAACCCTTAAAAGAAAATCTCCTTACCTTAATTCTTGAAATCGATTCCAAAGTTCCAAAAAATATTCAAGAACACCTTGAGTTTTTACCCACCATAATCTCACTAATGCTCACGATTGGAAAGAAAATTGAGTGAGAATAATTATTTATGATTAAAGGAAATCGGTTGTGATCAAAGAAAATGAAAGAAATTTTGGCACAAGAACAAGTTAACATTCGGCCATGGATGAAAGTATTGGAGAGATTTTAATGAAGAAGAAAATGAAAGAATGGGCAAATGGAATGATATGGTTCGGTTTCTAGAGAGAAAGAGAGAAAGAAAAGAGAAGAAAAGAGAATGGAGTTTAAGAGAAAAGTGCATTCGGCATTGAGGAGGAGAAGTGAGAAAAATAAAAGAAGAAGAATCTTTGCTTGCCTAAGTGCTTTTGGTCACAATGAGAAGAAAAGTTTTGGGAGAGAAAAGTTTCAAAACTGAAATGGTCAAAGAGAATGGCTCAAAAAATGAATTGCTTACTCAAGTATGTTGGCAAATTTTGGCTAGAAAGAAAGATAGATGGAGAGAAAATACATTTTGCCTAAATGACCAAAATGGATGTGTTCTCCTAACATCCAAGCTTACAAAACCGGCCATCCCCCTAGCCTCTATGCCATCCAAATGCAATGGTCAAAAGGCTATTAGGGAGTTTCCAAAACATCTCCCTATACTTAAGCCTTATCCTCCTCCTTTTTCCTTAGTTGAAGAGACAAAATCCCCCAATTCAAGCCCTTTTCTTTAGCTTTCCAAATCCTTAGTCTTCTTACCAAAATAAAAACAATCCAACTCATCCTAACCTTATCCCTTGCCGACACATGCTTAAGCTAAAGCAAAAAAATAAAAATTCCTAATTGCATGCTAGGTGATTCGAACTCCTTCCCTCATGTCCAACTTATGGCTCCATCACCACTTTGCCAATTACTCATCTTATGCCATCTTTTAGTACTTAATTAACTTAAGTTTCAAGGTCACCTAATTTTTTTACTCTAAAGTACACTTAACTAATATTATTTTTATTTTAACTCCAAGTAAACCCGAACTAACATTTAGCAACATAATGATTTTTAAATATTTAGGATGTTACAAGTGAGGGGGCAGGTTCGAGTCGCATAGTTTACTTTTTTGAAATTCATTTTGGCGCCTGGATGAGAGGTGATGGATTCGGCTAGGGACCTTAAAAAGTGGGAGTGGACTCATTCAAATTGTTCAAATGGGTGGCAAAGAGAGAAAAGGGGAGTTTGAATCATTCAAACTGATTCAAACGGGTGATCAAGAGTGAATGTAGTAGAAGAGAAGGGGAGGGGCTGAATTTTGGTGAGTGTTAGGGGGAAATTCGGTCAAGGTTGAATCCTTGGTTGCGTAGGCATTCAATTTTGGTGAAGGGGTTTAGGTGCCGAAACTGGGAGGGGTGTATAGCAAATTTGGTGCTGAGAGCTTCTCTTGTCGGTATTTGGTGTTTTCCATTTTGTCAATTTGCATTCTTTTCTCTGTTGGCTGAAACTCCTAAAGACTATTATTGTTCATCTCCTCTTTGGTAAAAGTCGAAACCTCTTAGGCACCCTTTCCCTTTAATTCACATCTTTTCTTTCTTGATAGCCGAACCCTCCTATCACCTTCTCCATTTTCGTTGCTTTCTTCCATTTGCTTCATACTTCTCTATTTCTTCTAAAAGCTGAATCTCATCCCTCATTCCTTTTCTTGATCGAATCAACATTTAGTACCATTCATCTCTTTGATTTCTTTTTGCTTTAGCCGAATCTCCTGTAGCCCATTTCTTCTTGTTTCTTCAGAACCAAAACACTTTCTATTTTTCTTCTCATTTTGTTCCTTTGATGTTATCCGATTGTCATGGTGGTTACTTATATCTTCTACGTTTCTTTTTCCATATGCTATTTAAATTCTGCCTAGTCGAGCCAAAGTCGAATCTGCACCTTTCTTTCGCCTTTGCTGAGAGCCAAACTTAGAACTTTTATTCGGTGCACTCTTATTTCGATAAGGGATCTTCTCTATTTTTTTATTGTTATCTCTTCTTTTTCTCTTTCTATATCTAATCGAAGGTTTTGATTCGTATCGGTGAGCGTGGTCAGAGGTAGAGGACGTGTCTTCATTATGTTTTCTTCTTGTGGCGCTTTCAAGGGGACGTTGGTAAGTGTTGTTGGCGAATAGGCCATAGGGGGCTCCCTATTCGTTTGATTGGCCAGAAGGCCACTCCTTTGGATCCATCCTTTATTGGAAACTGATTCTAATTGGTGTTTGTGTAGGGACTTCTGTGGTTCCTTAATCCAAGTTTAGTAGCCTCCGGTTTCTATCGATCTAGGTAAGGAACCTCTTCAGATTGAGCGTGTACTCTTACTTTTATCTTATGTAATGCCTTAACTCAATCTTCTGACCAAGATCTCTTTCATGGAATCGAATACCAGCCAAGCAAGAGAGGGGGTTGGACTCATAGTCCCTACCTCTAAGTTTAAAAAATGAACGGTGTCGGCCATTTGAGACTTTCCACTGGGTTGTGGGCCGGCTTTGGAGAGGGATAAGCAGATTGTTGTGATCCCTGCGAGTGAAGGTGTTAACGAGATCGATAGTTTAGTTCTTCATGTGTACAGGTGTGTAGATTTCACACTCTACTATTAGTTTATGCTATTAATTGTTTGGGCTATAAAGTCGAAGTGACTGGAAAGGCAGTCGCAAAACCCTTGTGGGTATAGTTGGGGATACCAGGTAAGTGACGTTAACGTTCTATTTATGTGTATATAAATGTATGTTGTAATCTGTTACTTTGCTCGAAAGCATGTTGCATTCATGTGATATGTATGTTATGCATGGGTTCGATTTACGAAGCGAAAAGGGAAGTGCTATTAAAGACTATCACAGTGGTTTGGTACCACAGTGGGTTAACCCCACATATCTGATTCAGTGACTAAGTCTACGTGGTTTTGTACCATAGTGGTTTGACACCACGTATATATATATATATGTTGATTCTATGACTTGTCATAGTGGTTTAGCACCATAGTGGGTTGGCCCCACATATACGACCATCAGGGATTGTCACCAGTGGTTTGGTACCACTAGTGGGTTGGCCCCATGTGTTATAATTAGTGACTCTATCACCAGTGGCTTGGTGCCACATATATGGCATGTAGCGGATGGAGGGTTGATTGTAGAAATCCCTACGGTGTGTTGGGCTGGTACGAGTGGCGTGTAGAGGATGGAAAATTAGGTTGGGCTGGAACACATTGCATTCATATTTTGGGTATGTCATATTAAGTGGGCTAAGGCCCAATGTACGATTGTGGGCTCGAAGTCGTTCATGTGTTATACAGGGAAATACACACTGAATCTTGGTGACTCACCCCTCTGCTTAACCTTGCAGGTAATCAGTAGATCGTGGATCTGGGAGCCGAGACGGACTCGTGGAGGCCATGAAATGTTTTTACGTAAACTCGTTTCCTTTCTATAAATTATTTTAATTGGGGATATTGTTATGTAATAAGGCCTTTTAAATGATATTTGGTTTTATTTATTTATTTATTTATGATATGACATCAATACATATTTTGACATGAAAACTTTAAGATGGGATTTTCAGAACATAAGTAACCTAAACAACCGTTTTCTCTCGAGTGCCAAAAAAGATATTGAACACTTGATTATCTCAACTCGAAAATTTTTCTTAAATCTACAAGTCACTATTTTTATAACATCACCTAAACGGAGAGTTTCAAACTTACGATTTTTCCTTAAAATTCCAAAGCCTTCTTATAACCTTTCCCTGTGACATACCAGATCTGGTCGTAACGTCTAGACCGGGTATGGGGTGTTACAATTTTGGTATTAGAGCCTAGGTTCAAAACTCGACTGTGAAATGGGTTTAATAACGTTTTATATAGTCGATTTAAAATATTATTTAAGGAAATGTTTTAGTTGATGTATGGCACCCGAGTCTATCGGCACCCAATCCACGCGGTAAGTATTCTAATTGTTGGTTATTTTGCATGAAATAATTATGTTGTGTTATGATTGCTAGTATTAAGAGATCCAAGCTTTAGAGACTGAAACCTCTAGGTATAGATATGAATCTGCGAGAATTACTTTATAATGCTATTTTTCCATAAGACTGCTCGGTATTAAACAAGTGAAAGAAAATAATAATTCATAAAAACTCTTAATCAGATTAAGTTGTATCAGTAGCCATGAGTACTAGGGGACGTGGACGTGCTGTGCGTGGTCGTGGTAGAGGTTTGAGTGTTGGGTTTGAACCCTTGGAATCGGGACATGGGTCGAAAAATGATATGCCAATACCCCGATTGCGAAAGGGATTTTCGAGGATCAAGCAGGTGGAGCGATCTTTGTTTCTCGAGCGATGTTACGTGTGTTGGAGAGAGTTTCTAGAGCGAGCACGGGATCGAGGGCTTGGAAATCTGTGTTCGAATGACTCAGAGCCAATGGGGCGAAAATGTTTATGGGTGTTTCTGGTGTAGCTCCTAATGTAGTTGAGTATTGGTTAGAAGCGGTTGAGCGTATTATGGATGACCTTGATTTTACGGTGGAGGAGAAGTTGAAAGGAGTTGTGTCTCTTCTTCAGGACGAGGCGTATCAGTGGTGGCTTACGGTTAGGGAAGGTACAATGGCTGACTGTATTACTTGGGATTTCTTCAAGACAACATTCCAGGGGAAATACATTGGATCAAGTTATGTGGACGCAACATAAGGCATTTCTAAATTTGGTTTAGGGGAATAAGTCGGTGGCCGAGTATGAGGCAGAATTCCTGGGGTATTGTTGCCACAGACCATGAGCATTGTGTTCGATTTGAGGATGGTTTGAGGGACGAGTTCACAGTCTTGATAGCTCCACAGACGAGAAAGAGAATATTACATTACGGTGGAAAAGGCTAAGATAGCTGAGGAGGTGAAGCAGTCTAAAAAGTAGAATAAAGAGAGAGATAAAGGTAGAAATAAAAGGAATTTTGGATCGTCCGGATTAGCTGGGGGTTTTTAGAAGAGGCCTAGGTTGGATGGGTCGAGTCGTGTTGCGAGACTTGTTATTGATGGTCGGCCTCAGAGGTGTGTTCGATGTGGTAAATTTCATTTGGGTGAGTGTTGGACGGGTAATAGAGGATGTTTCAGGTGTGGGTCTACTGATCATCGGATAAGGGACTGTCCATAGGAGTTGGGCAGAGCACGACTAGTGGGTCAGGGTTATGTTCAGCCTGGTAGAGGTGGTCAGCAACCACAGAGAGGTTGTGGTCCAGCTGGAGAAGGTAATGGTTTCGGTTGGGGATGTGGAGCACTAAGAAAAAGTGCGGGAAACATAGATGCAAGGCAGCCTGGATTGGTTTATGCAGCTAGACGCCGAGAGGAGGGTGAGGCACCAGACGTCATAACTGGTACGTTTCTCATCTATGGGTTGCCTTATATTGCACCGATTGATATTGTATCAACACATTCTTATGTTGCTAGTACTGAATCGGGAACTCTGAACATAGACTCTGAGATTGCTTCTAGGGAGATGATTATACTTAGCCCTTTAGGACAATCTGTAGTGGTGAATAAACTCTTTAGGGATGTGCCTCTAGAAGTTCAAGCGATGGTTTTCCTAACTGATCTGATGGAACTACCGTTTGGGGAGTTCGATGTAATCTTGGGTATGGACTGGCTGGTGAAGTATCGAGCAAACTTGGATTGTGCTGCCAAGCGCATGGTGTTGAGGACTCCTGAGGGTGATGAGGTGGTGGTGATAGGTGAAAGGAGGAACTACTTGTCTAATATAGTGTCCGCTTTAAAGGATGAAAGAATGGTGAGAAAAGGATGTGAGACATTCATAACTTTTGTTTGTGCTTTGGAAGCCAGGGAGTTAACTATAGGGGATGTTAGAACAGTAAAAGAGGTCTCTGATGTTTTCTCGGAAGAGCTTCCAGGATTACCTCTGGATTGTGAGGTGGAATTCGGTATTGATATTTTTTCGGGGACAACACCCGTGTCTATTGCCCCATATAGAATGGCACCGAAGGAGTTAGTGGAACTAAAAGCTTAGATCCAAGAGCTGTTGGATTCATCCGACCGAGTGTGTCACCTTGGGGAGCACTGGTGCTATTATTTAAGAAGAAGGACGGATCAATGCGTATGTGCATTGACTATCGTCAGTTGAATAAGTTGACCATCAAGAATAAATACCCACTGCCGAGGATTGACGATTTGTTCAATCAACTGAAGGGGGCTTCAGTCTTCTCGAAGATAGATTTAAGGTCGGGATATCATCGGCTTAAGGTCAAGGAAGTGGATATTTATAAGACGGCATTTTGAACTCGTTACGGTCATTATGAGTTTTTGGTGATGCCGTTTGGATTGACCAATGCACCAGCAGCGTTTATGGATATGATGAACTGGGTATTCCAACCCTATTTGGACCGGTTTGTTATGGTAGTTATAGATGATATCCTGGTTTATTCAAGATTGGAAGAAGAGCATGATTCGCATCTTCGAGTGGTTCTACAAATTCTGAGGGAGAAATAACTATACGCCAAATTTAGTAAGTGTGAATTCTGGCTGAGAGAAGTTACCTTTCTGGGCCATGTTGTGTCTACTGAGGGGATTAGGGTTGATCCCCGGAAGATTAAAGCTGTGTTGGACTGGAAATCGCCTAAGTCTGTGGCAAAGATTCAAAGTTTCTTAGGTTTGGCAGGATACTACAGAAGGCTCGTTGAGGGATTCTCCTTAATTGCGACACCCTTAACTAAGCTGTTGCGGAAAGGGGTACTATTTGTTTGGACTGACAAGCAGCAGGAAAGCTTTGAGAAACTGAATAGGATCTTGACAGAGGCTTCGGTTTTGATTCAGCCCTAGGCTGGGAAAGAATTCATTGTTTATTGTGATGCTTCATACACGGGGCTAGGGTGTATGATGATGCAAGACAGAAAGGTAGTCACGTATGCGTCTCGACAGTTAAGACCGCATGAGATAAACTATCCCACGCAGGATCTGGAATTAGCTGCTGTAGTGTTCGCTCTGAAGATCTGGAGACACTACCTGTATGGGGAGAAGTCCATCATCTACATTGACCATAAGAGCCTGAAATATCTCCTTACCTAGAAAGAGTTGCATCTAAGGCAGCGGAGGTGGATTGAGCTATTGAAGAACTATGATTGCTCGATCAAATACCATCTAGGTAAGGCTAATGTGGTGGCGGATACGTTAAGTCAGAAGATAATATCAAATTTGAGGGTGATGTTTGCCCATCTCAGCCTGTATGATGATGGGAGTTTGTTAGCATAACTTCAGGTGAAACCGACGTGGATAAGTCAGATTAAAGAGAAGTAGTTGTTGGATGATGTCTTGAGTGCTCAATTTCTGTAGGTACAGCATGGTGGGGTAGATGATTATAGTCTAAATAGTGATGGGGTTTTGTGTTTTCGCGAGAGGGTTTGCATGCCAAAGGATGTTAAGTGAAGACAGATGATTCTCCAAGAGGCACATAGTAGTCCATACGTTATGCATCCTGGTGGGGGTAAGATGTATCGAGATCTGCGTGAACAATTTTGGTGGCCTGGCTTGAAGCGAGAGATTACCCAGGTTATGGGTAAATGTTTGATGTGTCAGCAGGTGAAAGCAGAGCATCAGTTGCCTTCGGGGTTATTGCAGCCGGTGAAGATTTTGCAATAGAAGTGGGAAAGGATTACGATGGACTTTGTTAGTGGGCTACCTCTTACGCCTACTAAGAAAGATTCGGTATGGGTGATTGTTGATCGGTTGATGAAGTCTACCCATTTCATACCTGTTCGTGTCGATTATTCCTTGCTGAAGCTGGCTAAGCTGTATGTTGCAGAGATTGTGAGGTTGCATGGGGTACCTGTGTCGATCATATCGGATAGAGACCCGAGATTCACGTCGCATTTTGGAAGGCACTGCATCAAGTATTGGGTACAAGATTAGACTTTAGCACAACTTTTCATCCACAGACTGATGGTCAGTCCGAGAGGTTAATTCAGATCTTAGAAAATATGTTGAGAGGTTGTGTTATAGACTTCAAGGGTAGTTGGGAAGAGTTTCTACCATTGGCAAAATTTGCATACAACAATAGCTACCAGTCTAGTATTCAGATGGTGCCCTACGAAGCATTGTATGGACGGAGATGTCGTACTCCTACTTGCTGGATAGAATTGGGTAAGCGTCAAATCTTGGGTCCAAAATTAATTTCAGAGATAGAGGAAAAAGTTAAATTGATTCGAACTCAGTCGAAGGAAGCATCTGACAGGAAAAAATCATATGAGGATCTGAAGCGGAAGGTGATAGAGTTTGCAGTTGGTGAGGGTGATCAAGTCTTCCTGAAAGTTTCTCAGTGGAAGAAGGTGATGAGGTTTGGACGGAAGGGTAAACTAAGTCCCAAGTTTATCGAGCCTTATTGGGTAGTGAAACATGTGGGACTAGTGGCGCATCAGCTTGAGCTACGTTCAAAATTGAAACAGATACATGATGTGTTCCATGTCTCGATGTTGAGACATTACCATTCAAATCTATCTCACATTGTGCGAGTGGAGGAGATTGAGATAAGACCAGACCTGTCTTTCAAAGAAGAACCTGTGCAAATCTTGGACCGAGGCGTTAAGGTGCTAAGAAAGAAATCAGTTCTGTTGGTCAAAATTTTGTGGCGGAATCACGGTTCGGAGGAGGCCACTTGGGAGCCAGAGGATGTTATGTGTCAGCAATACCTTCATCTCTTTTGACTAGGTAATTTCGAGGCCAAAATTTCTTTAAGGGGGTAGAACTGTAACATCTGGGAATTACGGGCTTTGCATTTTTTATGCTTCTGGGTGTTTGGTTTGCTTTGCCTGTTGTTTGAGTGTGTTTGGGGTCCCAGGAAGGTTCGGGGTTATGCTAAAGCCTGGTTAAAAATTTCATTTTTGGACACCTTTAGGGGAGAGCTAGCTGGGGCAGGCTTTAAGGAGTAATGCTTGAGTTTGTTGACATAAGATGTGCAGTGGTAAGGTGGCAAAGAGATGCCACTTAAGAGGCAGGTAAGTGATGCCACAGGGGAGCAGTGAGGGAGCAGGTTCGAGTCGCATAGTTTTCTTTTTGGGAATTCATTTTGGCCCCTGGATGGGAGGTGATGGATTCGGCTAGGGACCTTGAAGAGTGGGAGTGGACTCATTCAAACTGTTCAAATGGGTGGCCAAGAGAGAAAATAGGAGTTTGAATCATTCAAACTGATTCAAACGAGTGATCAAGAGTGAATGTAGGAGAAGAGAAGGGGAGTGGCCGAATTTTGGTGAGTGTTAGGGGGAAATTCGGTCAAGGTTGAATCCATGGTTGTGTAGGCATTCAATTTTGGTGTAGGGGTTTAGGTGTCGAAACTGAGAGGAATGTATAGCAAATTTGGTGCTGAGAGCTTCTCTTGTCGGTATTTGGTGTTTTCCATTTTGTCAATTTGCATTCTTTTCTCTGTTGGCTGAAACTCCTAAAGACTATTATTGTTCATCTCCTCTTTGGTAAAAGCCGAAACCTCTTAGGCACCCTTTCCCTTCAATTCACATCTTTTCTTTCTTAATAGTCGAACCCTCCTATCACCTTCTCCATTTTCATTGCTTTCTTTCATTTCCTTCATACTTCTTTATTTCTTCTAAAAGTCGAATTTCATCCCTCATTCCTTTTCTTGACCGAATCATCATCTACTACCATTCATTTCTTTGATTTCTTTTTGCTTTAGTCGAATCTCCCAAGCTCATTTCTTCTTGTTTCTTCACAACTGAAATACTTTCTATTTTTCTTCTCATTATGTTCCTTTGATGTTATCCGATTGTCAGGGTGGTGACTTATATCTTCTAAGTTTCTTTTTTCCATCTGCTATTTAATTTCTGCCTAGTCAGTCAAAGCTGAATCTGCACCTTTCTGTCGCCTTTGCTGATAGCCGAACTTAGAACTTTTATTCGATGCACTCTTATTTCGGTAAAGGATCTTCTCCGCTTTTCTTATTGTTTTCTCTTTTTTTTCTCTTTGTTATATCTAATCGAAGGTTTTATTTCGTATCGGTGAGCGTGGTCAGTGGTAGAGGACGTGTCTTCATCATCTTTTCTTCATGTGGCCACTTTCAAGGGGACGTTGGTAAGTGTTGTTGGCTGAATAGGCCATAGGGGCCTCTCTATTCGTTTGATCGGCCAGAAGGCCACTCCTTTGGATCCATCCTTTATTGGAAATCGATTCTAATTGGTGTTTGTGTAGGGACTTCATTGGTTCCTTAATCCAAGTTTAGTAGCCTCCGGTTTTTGTCGATCTAGGTAAAGAATCTCTTCAGATTGAGCGTGTACTCTTACTTTTATCTTATGCAATGCCTTAACCTGACCTTCTAACCAAGATCTCTTTCATGGAATCGAATACCAGCCAAGCAAGGGAGGGGGTTGGACTCATAGTCCCTACCCCTAAGTTTAAAAAATGAGCGGTGTCGACCGTTTGAGACTTTCCACCGGGTTGTGGGCCAGCTTCGGAGAGGGATAAGCAGATCGCTGTGATCCCTGCGAGTGAAGGTGTTAACGAGATCGATAGTTTAGTTCTTCATGTGTACAAGTGTGTAGATTTCACACTCTGCTATTAGTTTATGCTATTAAGCTGCTTTTCAGAAGTAAAAAGTGACTGGAAAGGCAGTCGCAAAACCCTTGTGGGTATAGTTGGGGATACCAGGTAAGTGACGTTAACGTTCTATTTATGTGTATATAAATGTATGTTGTAATCTGTTACTTTGCTCGAAAGCATGTTGCATTCATGTGATATGTATGTTATGCATGGGTTCGATTTACGAAGTGAAAAGGGGAAGTGCTATTAAAGACTGTCACAGTGGTTTGGTACCACAGTGGGTTAACCCCACATATCTGATTCAGTGACTAAGTCTACGTGATTTTGTACCACAGTGGTTTGACACCACGTATATATATATATATATATGTTGATTCTATGACTTGTCATATCAGTTTAGCACCATAGTGGGTTGGCCCCACATATGCGATCATCAAGGATTGTCACCAGTGGTTTGGTACCACTAGTGGGTTGGCCCCACATGTTATAATTAGTGACTCTATCACCAGTGGCTTGGTGCCACATATATGGCGTGTAGCGGATGGAGGGTTGATTGTAGAAATCCCCACGGTGTGTTGGGCTGGTATGAGTGGCGTGTAAAGGATGGAAAATTAGGTTGGGCTGGAACACATTGCATTTATATTTTGGGTATGTCATATTAAGTGGGCTAAGGCCTAATGTGCGATTGTGGGCTCGAAGTCATTCATGTGTTATACAGGGAAATACACACTGAATCTTGGTGACTCACCCCTCTGCTTAACCTTGCAGGTAATCAGTAGATCGTGGATCTGGGAGCCGAGACGGACTCATGGAGGCCATGAAATGTTTTTACATAAACTCATTTCCTTTCTATAAATTATTTTAATTGGGGATATTGTTATGTAATAAGGTCTTTTAAGTGATATTTGGTTTTATTTATTTATTTATTTATGATATGACATCAATACATATTTTGACATGAAAACTTTAAGATGGGATTTTCAGAACATAAATAACCTAAACAACCGTTTTCTCTCGAGTGCCAAAAAAGATATTGAACACTCGATTATCTCAATTCGGAAATTTTTCTTAAATCTACAAGTCACTATTTTTATAACATTACCTAAACGGAGAGTTTCAAACTTACGGTTTTTCCTTAAAATTCCAAAGCCTTCTTATAACCTTTCCCTGTGACATACTAGATCTGGTCGTAACGTTTAGACCGGCTATGGGGTGTTACAATTTTGGTATTAGAGCCTAGGTTCAAAACTCGACTGTGAAATGGGTTTAATAACGTTTTATATAGTCGATTTAAAATATTATTTAAGGAAATGTTTTAGTTGATGTATAGCACCCAAGTCTACCGGCACCCAATCCACGCGGTAATTGTTGGTTATTTTGCATGAAATAATTATGTTGTGTTATGATTGCGAGTATTAAGAGATCCAAGCTTTAGAAACTGAAACCTCTAGGTATAGATATGAATCTGCGTGAATTACTTTATAATGCTATTTTTCTATAAGACTGCTCGGTATTAAACAAGTGAAAGAAAATAATAATTCATAAAAACTCTTAATCAGATTAAGTTGTATCAGTAGCCATGAGTACTAGGGGACGTGGACGTCTTGTCTTGTGATCGTGGTAGAGGTCCCGAGTGTTGGGTCCGAACCCTTGGAATCGGGACATGGGTGAAAAATGATATGCAGCATACCCCGATTCGGAAGGGATTTTCGAGGATCAAGCAAAGAGAGCGATCTTTGTTTCTCGAGCGATGTTACGTGTGTTGGAGAGAGTTACTGGAGTGAGCACGGGATCGAGGGCTTGGGAATCTGTGTTCGAACGACTCAGAGCCAATGGGGCAAAAATGTTTATGGGCGTTTCTGGTGTAGCTCCTAATGTAGTTGAGTATTGGTTAGAAGCGGTTGAGTGTATTATAGATGACCTTGATTTTACGGTGGAGGAGAAGTTGAAAGGAGTTGTGTCTCTTATCCAGGACGAGGCGTATCAGTGGTGGCTTACGGTTAGGGAAGGTACAATGGCTGACTGTATTACTTGGGATTTCTTCAAGACAACATTCCAGGGGAAATACATTGGATCAAGTTATGTGGACGTGCAACATAAGGCATTTCTAAATTTGGTTTAGGGGAATAAGTCGGTGGCCAAGTATGAGGCAGAATTCAAACGTCTAAGTCGTTATGCCTGGGGTATTGTTGCCACATACCATGAGCATTGTGTTCGATTTGAGGATGGTTTGAGGGACGAGTTGCAGGTGCTGATAGCTCCACAGCAGGAAAGAGAATATTCTATTATGGTGGAAAAGGCTAAGATAGCTGAGGAGGTGAAGCAGTCTGAAAAGCAGAATCAAGAGAGGGATAAAGGTAGAAATAAAAGGAATTTTGGATCATCCGGATTAGCTGGGGGTTTTCAGAAGAGGCCTAGGTTGGATGGGTCGAGTCGTGGTGCAAAACCTGTTATTGATGGTCAGCCTCAGAGGTGTGCTCGATGTGGTAAATTTCATTTGGGTGAGTGTTGGACGGGTAATAGAGGATGTTTCAGGTGTGGGTCTACTGATCATCGGATAAGGGACTGTCCATAGGAGTTGGACAGAGCACGACCAGTGGGTCAGGGTTATGTTTAGCCTAGTAGTGGTGGTCAGCAACCACAGAGAGGTCGTGGCCCAGTTGGAGAAGGTAATGGTTTCAGTTGGGGACGTGGAGCACTAGGAAGAAGTGCTGGAAACACAGATGCAAGGCAGCCTGGATTGGTTTATGCAGCGAGACGCTGAGAAGAGGGTGAGGTGCCAGACGTCATAACTGGTACGTTTCTCATCTATGGGTTGCCCTATATTGCACCGATTGATATTGTATCAACACATTCTTATGTTGCTAGTACTGAATCGGGAACTCTGAACATAGACTTTGAGATTGCTTCTAGGGAGATGACTGTACTTAGCCCTTTTGGGCAATCTGTAGCGGTGAATAAACTCTTTAGGGATGTGCCTCTAGAAGTTCAAGCGATGGTTTTCCCGACTGATCTGATGGAACTACCGTTTGGGGAGTTCGATGTAATCTTGGGTATGAACTGGCTGGTGAAGTATCGAGCAAACTTGGATTGTGCTACCAAGCGCATGGTGTTGAGGACTCCTACGGGTGATGAGGTGGTGGTGATAGGTGAAAGGAGGAACTACTTGTCTAATATAGTGTCTGCTTTAAAGGATGAAAGAATGGTGAGAAAAGGATGTGAGACATTCATAACTTTTGTTTCTGCTCTGGAAGCCAGGGAGTTAACTGTAGGGGATGTTAGAATAGTAAAAGAGGTCTCTGATGTTTTCTCGGAAGAGCTTCCAGGATTACCTCCGGATTACGAGGTGGAATTCGGTATTGATATTTTTTGGGGATAGCACTCGTGTCTATTGCCCCATATAGAATGGCACCGAAGGAGTTAGTGAACTGAAAGCTCAGATCCAGGAGATATTGGATTCATCCGACCGAGTTTGTCACCTTGGGGAGCACTGGTGCTATTATTTAAGAAGAAGGACGGATCAATGTGCATGTGCATTGACTACCGTCAGTTGAATAAGTTGACCATCAAGAATAAATACCCACTGCCGAAGATTGACGATTTGTTCAATCAACTGAAGGGGGCTTCAGTTTTCTCGAAGATAGATTTAAGGTCGGGATATCATTAGCTTAAGGTCAAGGAAGCGAATATTTATAAGACGGCATTTTGAACTCGTTACGGTCATTATGAGTTTTTGGTAATGCCATTTCGATTGACAAATGCACCAATAGCGTTTATGGATATGATGAACTGGGTATTCCAACCCTATTTGGACCAGTTTGTTATGGTAGTTATAGATGATATCCTGGTTTATTCATGATTGGAAGAAGAGCGTGATTCGCATCTTCGAGTGGTTCTATAAATTCTGAGGGAGAAACAACTATACGCCGAATTTAGTAAGTGTGAATTCTGGCTGAGGGAAGTTACCTTTTTGGGCCATGTTGTGTCTGCTGAGGGGATTAGGGTTGATCCCCGGAAGATTAAAGTTGTGTTGGACTGGAAATCGCTTAAGTTTGTGGCAAAGATTCAAAGTTTCTTGGGTTTGGCAGGATACTCTGTAAGGCTCATTGAGGGATTCTCCTTAATTACGACACCCTTAACTAAGCTGTTGCGGAAGGGGTACTATTTGTTTGGACTGACAAGCAGCAGGAAAGATTTGAGAAGTTGAAAAGGATCTTGGCAGAGGCTCCGATTTTGATTCAGCCCTAGGCTGGGAAAGAATTCATTGTTTATTGTGATGCTTCATACACGGGGCTAAGGTGTGTGCTGATGCAAGACAGAAAGGTAGTCGCGTATGCATCTCGATAGTTAAGACCGCATGAGATAAACTATCCCACGCAGGATCTGGGATTGGCTGCTGTAGTGTTCGCTCTGAAGATCTAGAGACGCTACCTGCATGGGGAGAAGTCCATCATCTACATTGACCATAAGAGCCTGAAATATCTCCTTACCTAGAAAGAGTTGCATCTAAGGCAGCGGAGGTGGATTGAGTTATTGAAGGACTATGATTGCTCGATCAAATACCATCCGGGTAAGGCTAATGTGGTGGCGGATACGTTAAGTCAGAAGATAATATCAGATTTGAGGGAGATGTTTGCCCATCTCAGCCTGTATGATGATAGGAGTTTGTTAGCATAACTTCAGGTGAAACCGACGTGGATAAGTGAGATTAAAAAGAAGTAGTTGTTGTATGATGTCTTGAGTGCTCGATTTCTGTAGGTACAGCATGGTGGGGTAGATGATTATAGTCTAAACAGTGATGGGGTTTTGTGTTTCTGCGAGAGGGTTTGCATGCCAAAGGATGTTAAGTGAAGACAGATGATTCTCCAAGAGGCACATAGTAGTCCATACGTTATGCATCCTGGTGGGGGTAAGATGTATTAAGATCTGCATGAACAGTTTTGGTGGCCTGGCTTGAAGGGAGAGATTACCCAGGTTATGGGTAAATGTTTGATGTGTCAGCAGGTGAAAGCAGAGCATCAGTTGCCTTCGGGGTTATTGCAGCCGGTGAAGATTCCGCAGTAGAAGTGGGAGAGGATTACGATGGACTTTGTTAGTGGGCTACCTCTTACGCCTACTAAGAAAGATTCGATATGGGTGATTGTTGATCAGTTGACGAAGTCTACCCATTTTATACCTGTTCGTGTCGATTATTCCTTGTAGAAGCTGGCTAAGCTGTATGTTGCAGAGATTGTGAGGTTGCATGGGGTACCTGTGTCGATCATATCGGATAGAGACCCGAGATTCACGTCGCATTTTTGGAAGGCACTGCATCAAGCATTGGGTACAAGATTAGACTTCAAAGACTTTTCATCCACGATCGATGGTCATCCGAGAGAGGTAATTCAGATCTTAGAAAATATGTTGAGAGGTTGTGTTATAGACTTCAAGGGTAGTTGGGAAGAGTTTCTACCATTGGCAGAATTCGCATACAACAATAGCTACCAGTCTAGTATTCAGATGGTGCCCTACGAAGCATTGTTATGGACGGAGATGTCGTACTCCTACTTGCTGGATAGAATTGGGTGAGCGTCAAATCTTGGGTCCGAAATTAATTTCAGAGATAGAGGAAAAAGTTAAATTGATTCGAACTCAGTCGAAGGAAGTGTCTGATAGGAAAAAATCATATGCGGATCTAAAGCGGAAGGTGATAGAGTTTGCAGTTGGTGAGGGTGATCAAGTCTTCCTGAAAGTTTCTCAGTGGAAGAAGGTGATGAGGTTTGGGCGGAAGGGTAAACTAAGTCTCAAGTTTATCGAGCCTTATTGGGTAGTGAAACATGTGGGACTAGTGGTGCATCAGCTTGAGCTACGTTCAAAATTGAAACAGATACATGATGTGTTCCATGTCTCGATGTTGAGACATTACTGTTCAAATCTGTCTCACATTGTGTGAGTGGAGAAGATTGAGATAAGACCAGACCTATCTTTCGAAGAAGAACCTGTTCAAATCTTGGACCGAGGCGTTAAGGTGCTAAGAAAGAAATCAGTTCTGTTGGTCAAAATTTTGTGTCGGAATCACGGTTCGGAGGAGGCCATTTGGGAGCCAGAGGATGTTATGTGTCAGCAATACCTTCATCTCTTTTGACTAGGTAATTTCGAAGGCTGAAATTTCTTTAAGGGGGTAGAATTGTAACATCTGGGAATTACGGGCTTTGCATTTTTTATGCTTCTGGGTGTTTGGTTTGCTTTACCTGTTGTTTGAGTGTGTTTGGGGTCTCCAGGAAGGTTCGAGGTTATGCTGAAGCCTGGTTAAAAATTTCATTTTTGGGCACTTTTAGGGGAGAGCTAGCTGGGGCAGGCTTTAAAGAGTAATGCTTGAGTTTTTTGACATAAGATGTGCAGTGGTAAGGTGGCAAAGAGATGCCACTTAAGAGGCAGGTAAGTGATGCCACAGGGGAGTAGTGAGGGAGCAGGTTCGAGTCGCATAGTTTTCTTTTTGGGAATTCATTTTGGCCTCTGGATGGGAGGTGATGGATTCGGCTAGGGTCCTTGAAGAGTGGGAGTGGACTCATTCTAACTGTTCAAATGGGTGGCCACGAGAGAAAATAGGAGTTTGATTCATTCAAACTGGTTCAAACGAGTGATCAAGAGTGAATGTAGGAGAAGGGAAGGGGAGTGGCCGAATTTTGGTGAGTGTTAGGGGGAAATTCGGTCAAGGTTGAATCCATGGTTGTGTAGGCATTCGATTTTGGTGTAGGGGTTTAGGTGTCGAAACTGAGAGGAATGTATAGCAAATTTTGTGCTGAGAGCTTCTCTTGTCAGTATTTAGTGTTTTACATTTTGTCAATTTGCATTCTTCTCTCTGTTGGCTGAAACTCCTAGAGACTATTATTGTTCATCTCCTCTTTGGTAAAAGCCGAAACCTCTTAGGCACCCTTTCCCTTCAATTCACATCTTTTCTTTCTTGATAGTCAAACCCTCCTATCACCTTCTCCATTTTCATTGCTTTTTTTCATTTGCTTCATACTTCTTTATTTCTTCTAAAAGTCAAATTTCATCCCTCATTCCTTTTCTTGACCGAATCATCATCTACTACCATTCATCTCTTTGATTTCTTTTTGCTTTAGCCGAATCTCCCTAGCTCATTTCTTCTTGTTTCTTCACAACTGAAATACTTTCTATTTTTCTTCTCATTCTGTTCCTTTGATGTTATCCGATTGTCAGGGTGGTGACTTATATCTTCTACATTTCTTTTTTCCATCTGCTATTTAATTTCTGCCTAGTCAGGCAAAGCCGAATCTGCATCTTTCCATCGCCTTTGCTGATAGCCAAACTTAGAACTTTTAGTCGATGCACTCTTATTTCGGTAAAGGATCTTCGCCGCTTTTCTTATTGTTTTCTATTTTTTTTCTCTTTGTTATATCTAATCGAAGGTTTTGTTTCGTATCGGTGAGCGTGGTCAGTGGTAGAGGACGTGTCTTCATCATCTTTTCTTCGTGTGGCCACTTTCAAGGGGACGTTGGTAAGTGTTGTTGGCTGAATAGGCCATAGGGGCCTCTCTATTCATTTGATCGGCCAGAAGGCACTCCTTTGGATCCATCCTTTATTGGAAATTGATTCTAATTGGTGTTTGTGTAGGGAATTCATTGGTTCCTTAATCCAAGTTTAGTAGCCTCCGATTTTTGTCGATCTAGGTAAAGAATCTCTTCAGATTGAGCGTGTACTCTTACTTTTATCTTATGCAATGCCTTAACCCGACCTTCTAACCAAGATCTCTTTCATGGAATCGAATACCAACCAAGTAAGGGAGGGGGTTGGACTCGTAGTCCCTACCCCTAAGTTCAAAAAATGAGCGGTGTCGACCGTTTGAGACTTTCCACCGGGTTGTGGGCCAGCTTCGGAGAGGGATATGCAGATCGCTATGATCCCTGCGAGTGAAGGTGTTAACGAGATCGATAGTTTAGTTCTTCATGTGTACAAGTGTGTAGATTTCACACTCTGCTATTAGTTTATGCTATTAACTGTTTGGGGTGTAAAGCCGAAGTGACTGGAAAGGCAGTCGCAAAACCCTTGTGGGTATAGTTGGGGATACCAGGTAAGTGACGTTAACGTTCTATTTATGTGTATATAAATGTATGTTGTAATGTTATTTTACTCGAAAGCATGTTGCATTCATGTGATATGTATGTTATGCATGGGTTCGATTTATGATGCGAAAAGGAAAGTGCTATTAAAGACATCACAGTGGTTTGGTACCACGATTGTCAGGTTAACCCACATATCGATTCGATGACTAAGTCTCGTGGTTTGGTACCACAAGTGGTTTGAGACCACATATATATATATGTTGATTCTATGGCTTGTCATAGTGGTTTAGCACCATAGTGGGTTTGCCCACATATATGATCATCGTGGATTGTCACGGTGGTTTGGTACCACAAATGGGTTGGCCCCATTGCGTGTTATAATTAGTGACTCTATCACCAAGTGGCTTGGTGCCACATATATGGCATGTAGCGGATGGAGGGTTGATTGTAGAAATCCCATGGTGTGTTGGAACGACTTGGTGCCAGTGGCGTGTAGAGGGAGGAGAAGTTAAAAGGAGTTGTGTCTCTTCTTCAGACGAGGCGTATTGGTGGTGGCTTACGGTTAGGGAAGGTACAATGGTCGATCAGACATTTGGGATTTCTTCAAGACAACATTCCAGGGGAAATACATTGGATCAAGTTATGTGGAGATGCAACATAAGGCATTTCTAAATTTGGTTTAGGGGAATAAGTCAGTGGCCGAGTATGAGGCTGAATTCAAACGTCTAAGCCATTATGCCTGGGGTATTGTTGCCACAGACCATGAGCATTGTGTTCAGTTTGAGGATGGTTTGGGGGATGAGTTGTAAAATGATAGCTTCGCAGCAGGAAAGAGAATATTCTGTTCTGGTGGAAAAGGCTAAGATAGCTGAGGAGGTGAAGCAGTCTGAAAAGCAGAATCAAGAGAGAGATAAAGGTAGAAATAAAAGGAATTTTGGATCATCCGGATTAGCTGGGGGTTTTCAAAAGAGGCCTAGGTTGGATGGGTCGAGTCGTGTTGCGAGACCTGTTATTGATGGTCGGCCTCAGAGGTGTGCTCGATGTGGTAAATTTCATTTGGGTGAGTGTTGGACGGGTAATAGAGGATGTTTCAGGTGTGGGTCTACTGATCATCGGATAAGGGACTATCTATAGGAGTTGGGCAGAGCACGACCAGTGGGTCAGGGTTATGTTCAGCCTGGTAGAGGTGGTCAGCAACCACAGAGAGGTCGTGGTCCAGCTGGAGAAGGTAATGGTTTCGGTTGGGGACGTGGAGCACCAGGCAGAAGTGCTGGAAATACAAATGCAAGGCAGCCTGGATTGGTTTATGCAGCTAGACGCCGACAGGAGGGTGAGGCACTAGACGTCATAATTGGTACATTTCTCATCTATGGGTTGCCTTATATTGCACCGATTTATATTGTATCAACACATTCTTATGTTGCTAGTACTGAATTGGGAACTCTGAACATAGACTCTGAGATTGCTTCTAGGGAGATGACTGTACTTAGCCCTTTAGGATAATCTGTAGTGGTGAATAAACTCTTTTGGGATGTGCCTCTAGAAGTTCAAGCGATGGTTTTCCTGACTGATTTGATGGAACTACCTTTTGGGGAGTTCGATGTAATCTTGGGTATGGACTGGCTGGTGAAGTATCGAGCAAACTTGGATTGTGCTGCCAAGCGCATGGTGTTGAGGACTCCTGAGGGTGATGAGGTGGTGGTGATAGGTGAAAGGAGGAACTACTTGTCTAATATAGTGTCCGCTTTAAAGGATGAAAGAATGGTGAGAAAAGGATGTGAGACATTCATAACTTTTATTTCTACTCTGGAAGCCAGGGAGTTAACTGTAGGGGATGTTAGAACAGTAAAAGAGGTCTCTGATGTTTTCTCGGAAGAGCTTCCAGGATTACCTCCGGATTGCGAGGTTGAATTCGGTATTGATATTTTTTCGGGGACTGCACCCGTGTCTATTGCCTCATATAGAATAGCACCGAAGGAGTTAGTGGAACTGAAAGCTCAGATCCAGGAGCTGTTGGATTCATCCGACCAAGTGTGTCACCTTGGGGAGCACTGGTGCTATTATTTAAGAAGAAGGACGGATCAATGTGTATGTGCATTGACTACCGTCAGTTGAATAAGTTGACCATCAAGAATAAATACCCACTGCCGAGGATTGACGATTTGTTCAATCAATCAAGGGCTTGATTTCTCAAGATAGATTTAAGGTCGGGATATCATTAGCTTAAGGTCAAGGAAGCGGATATTTATAAGCGGATATTTATAAGCGGATATCTCTTTGATTTCTTTTTGCTTTAGCCGAATCTCCCTAGCCCATTTCTTCTTGTTTCTTCACAACTGAAATACTTTCTATTTTTCTTCTCATTCTGTTCCTTTGATGTTATTCGATTGTCAGGGTGGTGACTTATATCTTCTACGTTTCTTTTTTCCATCTGCTATTTAATTTCTGCCTAGTCAGTCAAAGCCGAATCTGTACCTTTCTGTCGCCTTTGCTGATAGCCGAACTTAGAACTTTTATTCGATGCACTCTTATTTTGGTAAGGGATCTTCTCCACTTTTCTTATTGTTTTCTCTTTTTTTTCTCTTTGTTATATCTAATCGAAGGTTTTGTTTCGTATCGGTGAGCGTGGTCAGTGGTAAAGGACGTGTCTTCATCATCTTTTCTTCGTGTGGCCACTTTCAAGGGGACGTTGGTAAGTGTTGTTGGCTGAATAGGCCATAGGGGCCTCTCTATTCGTTTTATCGGCCAGAAGGCCACTCCTTTGGATCCATCCTTTATTGGAAACTGATTCTAATTGGTGTTTGTGTAGGGACTTCATTGGTTCCTTAATCCAAGTTTAGTAGCCTCCGATTTTTGTCGATCTAGGTAAAGAATCTCTCCAGATTGAGCGTGTACTCTTACTTTTATCTTATGCAATGCCCTAACCCGACCTTCTAACCAAGATCTCTTTAATGGAATTGAATACCAACCAAGCAAGGGAGGGGGTTGGGCTCGTAGTCCCTGCCCCTAAGTTCAAAAAACGAGCGGTGTCGACCGTTCGAGACTTTCCACCGGGTTGTGGGCCGGCTTCGAGAGGATAAGCGGATCATTTGTGATCCCCTGCAGTGAAGGTGTTAACGAGATCGATAGTTTAGTTCTTCATGTGTACAAGTGTGTAGATTTCACACTCTACTATTAGTTCATGCTATTAACTGTTTGGGCTGTAAAGCCGAAGTGACTGGAAAGGCAGTCGCAAAACCCTTGTGGGTATAGTTGGGGATACCGGGTAAGTGACGTTAACATTCTATTTATGAGTATATAAATGTATGCTGTAATCTGTTACTTTGCTCGAAAGCATGTTGCATTCATGTGATATGTATGTTATGCATGGGTTCGATTTATGATTTAAAAGGGAAAGTGCTATTAAAGATCATCACGTTGGTTTGGTACCACGATTGGGTTAACCCCACATATCGATTCGGTGACTAAGTCTCAGTGGTTTGGTACCACGGTGGTTTGACACCATATATATATATATATATGTTGATTCTGTTACTTGTCCCAGTGGTTTGGCACCACAGTGGGTTAGCCCCACATATACGATCATCAGGGATTGTCACCAGTGGTTTGGTACCACAAATGGGTTGGCCCCACGTGTTATAATTAGTGACTCGTCACCAGTGGCTTGGTGCCACATATATGGCGTGTAGCGGATAGAGGGTTGATTGTAGAAATCCCCATGGTGTGTTGGATTGGTAAGGGTGGCGTGTAGAGGATGGAAAATTAGGTTGGGCTAGAACACATTGCATTCATATTTTGGGTATGTCATATTAAGTGGGCTAAGGCCCAATGTGCGATTGTAGGCTTAAAGGCGTTCATGTGTTATACAGGGAAATGCACACTGAGTCTTGGTGACTCACCCCTCTGCTTAACCTTGCAAGTAATCAGTAGATCGTGGATCTGGGAGCTGAGACGGACTCGTGAAGGCCATGAAATGTTTTTACGTAAACTCGTTTCCTTTCTATAAATTATTTTAATTGGGGATATTGTTATGTAATAAGGCCTTTTTAAGTGATATTTGGTTTTATCTATTTATTTATTTATTATATGACATCAATACATATTTTGACATGAAAACTTTAAGATGGGATTTTCAAAACATAAGTAACCTAAACAACCGTTTTTTTCTCGAGTGCCAACAAAGATATCGAACACTCGATTAACTCAACTCAGAAATTTTTCTTAAATCTACAAGTCACTGTTTTTATAACATCACCTAAACGAAGAGTTTCATACTTACGATTTTTCCTTAAAATTTTAAAGCCTTCTTATAACCTTTCCCTGTGACATACTAGATCTGATCGTAATGTCTAGACATGGTATGGGGTGTTACACTCTAAGTACCCTAATCCGAATGTAACTTTTCTTTGCCACAGCAGGGACACGCCCGTGTGATTCGAGGCCACGCCGTGGTCAGATCTGCTAAGGAGGCACGACCATGTGTTTCGAGCCCAGGCCGTGTTCAAACCTGTTAAAGAGGCACGACCGTGTGTTTCGAGCCCACGCCGTGTTGATTTCATACTTTGGCACATTTTCTCCGTTTTTGGCCCGTTTCTTGTTTTTTTCATCTTCGGTGCTCTCATAAGTATAAACATGAAATTAAAGGATTAGGAGCACCAAATTCCACAATTTAGGGAATAAATCCTCCAAAAGTATGCGAAATGTGGGATTAAAATATGAACATTTTACGGTTTATAAAATACCCCCACACTTAAGCTTTTACTTGTCCTCAACCAAAATTCTCACTTCATAATTAAAACGAACTTCCTCAATTCATAATATTCATCAACAATGCCTCATCATAATTCATAGATAATTTACACATGGATAATTTGACTCAAATAGTCCTAAAGATTCAAACAATCAAAGTCATAAGTTTTTATAGCATGAAAAATATAGGTGTTTCCCGTTATCTAAATAATTACCCTTGATTCAAAACTGACAAGGATTGACATCCTTGCTAAAGATTCACTCAAATCACTCAAGGTATTTAAGGTTCAAAACAAAGCACTCATTAGTCAAACATGAAAAGTTATTACCATAGGCTTGCTTGAAAATCAAATCTCCACCACTATAAAATGGGATGATACACAAATAAAAAGGTCTTTAAAGGGTTGTAATGGGGTTTAGGTTAAAGGTGTGGATAAAGGCTAAATTAAAAGGTTAAAATTGAGATTGATTTGACAATTTACCAAACTAGCAAAATGAACTAATCCTGAATAATTACATCAATTGAAAACTTGTAATACTAATAATACGAGCTTCTTTTTCAACATGTGAAAATTAAACGTATAAGCTCACTTAATTATAGAACAAATAATGAATAAACTTTAATTTTTTAAGAACAATTCAAAATAAGCACATAATATAAGATGGATTCAACTACTAAAATAAAATAGTTAGGCAACTGATCAAATCAAGTCTAGATAGAAGGGTAGTCAAGAGAAATGGTGATAACAAATACAAGATGGGTTTTAGGTTAAAGTTAGTGGTTGATTCAATAAAAAGGTTGTTAGGATCAAAGGGGTTCACTAAAGGTTAATTATGGAAGTAAGCTTTTAGTGGAGTGAGTGGGTTAAATCCTAAGTGCCTTTATCATCTCTGTATATCAAATCAAAGGTGTAGTCTTAACATGTATAATCGAAGCAAGTTCTAGAATAACAAATCAATGTTGACACACTCATAATCAATAAAGTGAGAAAGAAAAGAATATATGCTCTAAAAGGTTCAAAATCTCACAAAAATTATGGGTTTTTGATATCAACCTTGCAAATTTTAAACTTCAAGGTAATATTCAAATTTAGGTCAACAACCTAGCAAATTTTTAATTCTGAAAAATAGACTTATCACACTTGATTCTCTAGTATCTTAAAGTTTAAATCATCAATGCACAATTATCAAAGACTTAATCCAAAACATTTCAATAGAAATCATAAATCAGCAGAAGTTTCATTCTAACTAGTGATATGAAAAATTACTTAAGACAAATATAATTTAGGGATTTACAAAATGTTAAGAACTTTTCAAAATAAAATTCACCCCCCACACTTAAGATGTACATTTCCTCAATGTACAAAGATAGATAATAACCATATAGTAATAAAATCAAAAGAGAGGGAGAGAAGTGAAACTTCCTAAACTATGGATGAAATCCTTGGAGGATGATCAACGATGAACATGAAGAATAGGCATAGGTGAAGGTGGTGGAGAATATTTCGATGGTGTGTTCATTCCTTGAGTGGCACCTTGAACCTTTTTAAACTACGAGTCATCATTAAAGTTTTTAGGGAGTTCTTGTTTAATGGATGTTTCTTATAGTTACTAGAGAGTTAAACAGGCAGAGATAAAAGAAATAAAACTATACTTAATAATGAAAAATAAAAATAAAAATAAAACTAACAATAATAAAAGGACTCAAAGGTCCTCATCATCGGACTAATCTCGAGGTGGTGGTGGTAGCGATATGTGTAGAAGATAATGTCAACCACGGCCGCGTCGCACGACCGTGGCATTTTGTCAGAGCCTGTGTCTTGGGGAAAATTTTTGTTCTATTTCTGCACGATCTCTGCCACACCCTTGTGCTTGCTCGTGGTATCCACACGGCCATGCCCGTGTGCAAGGCCGTGTGGTGGGGAAGCTTGCGCTTTATTAAATTGGTTAGTTTGTAGTTAGGTGCTAAAAATAAAAAAATATGACATTAGTGAAGTTAGTGCTCGGGTTGTCTCTCGAGAAGCGCTCATTTAAAGTCTTAAGCTAGACTTACCTCTCATTCGCATAATCATGGTGGTTTGAGGAGGTGAAAATCCTTTCTCATGCTATCAATCCGGTTATCGATATATAGTTTAAGTCGAGTGGTGTTTAACTTAAAAGTGTCGAATATGGGATTGCTTACCTTGACTGTTCCATATGGGAAGATATTCAGTATCGTGAAAGGGATTTCTTCGATCATTTTAAGGTCTAAACTGGCGATTTGAGGGTCTATTTTCTCTAACAGTACCTGATCTTCTATCTTGAAGTGATTTGACATTACTATAAGCTCGTTTGGGGGTTCCTTCGGTTTCTCTTTGTATGGTTTTTATTTCTCCTTGAAATGAGCTTTCCACTCGTCGAGTTCATCGATCTAAAGCCTTCGTTCCTCATAAATTTCTTCTTTATCGGTACGAGGTCTAAGATCTGGCTCAGTTATGTGATTTTGTGGTGCTTCCTATAAAGAAAGTTGAACCAAATGATTACCAATAGAATTTACGTTCTCACCTTTATCACTCGATGTCCTAGCTGAGTCGAGAGCTTGAAGACTGATTGATTCGTCATCTACACGAAGTGTGAATTCAACTGTACCAACATCAATTTTAGCTCTGGCAGTTGCTAAAAGGGTCTTCCTAAAATTAAAGGAACTGTATTATCCTCATTCATATCTAAAACAACAAAGTCTACTAGGAATATAAATCTGTCAATTTTAACCAGTACATCTTCAATTATACCCCTAGGAATTCTAATAGTCTTATCAGCTATTTGAATACTCATCCTAGTTTGTTTGGGTTTCCCTAGACCTAGCTGTTTAAACATTTTATAAGGCATAACATTGATGCTTTCCCCTAAATCAACTAAAGCATTATCAACAGATAAACTACCAATTAAACATGGAATTGTAAAACTCCCTGGATCTTGTAATTTTCGTGGTAGTTTATTTTGCAACATTACTGAGCACAATGCGTTTAGTTCCACATGCGATTCCTCATCTAACTTCCGCTTATTTGTCAAAAGCTCTTTTAAAAATTTTCTTGAATCTGGCATCTGCAAAAGAGCTTCAAGAAACGGTAAGTTAATATGTAATTTCTTTAAAAGTTTAAGAAACTTACCGAACTATTAGTTTGTGTCGTCTTTATTCATCGCATTGGGGTATGGTATTCGAGGTTGGTATTCTTTAATTACCAATTTGGCTTTTCTTGGCTTACCTCAACTGTACCTTCACTTACCACAGGTTCTTACTTTGGCTCAGATTCAGATTCCACTAACCCTTCACTATTTTGAGTTGTTATGGCTTGAAGTTGCTCCTTTGGGTTAGTCTTAATGTTACTTGGCAAGCTACCTTGTGGTCGTTCGGGGATCAGCTTAGCGAGTTGCCCTAGCTAGTTCTCAATCTTTGAATTGATGCTTGTTGATTTTTTAATGTTTTTTCAGTGTTTTGGAAATGAGTTTCTGACACCGCGAAGAATTTTGTCAATATCTCCTCAAGGTTCGACTTCTTTTCCTATAGGTAGGGCTGTTGTTGGACGTTTGGAGGGGGTTGTTGTCTCTGATTTCCTTGACCACCCCATGAGAAATTGGGGTTGTTCCTCCAACCTAGATTATAAGTATTACTATAAGGGTTATTTTGAGATTTAAAATTATTACCCATATAGTTCATCTGCTCACTTTCCATGCCAGGATTGTAGTGTGGGTACTCAAGATTCGCCACACCTCCTCTTGTTTCGCACTGCACACGGATGTACCTGTGAAGAACCACACAAACCATCAATCTTTTAATTTAACATCTCTACCTAATTTGATAGCATGGTGACTGTGTCGAGGTTGAAAACACTAGCGACTTTTTTTGGCCTTGTCCTTGTGACTTGCCACTGATAATTATTTAGTGACATCTCTTCAATGAATTTGTAGGCCACCTCAGGTGTTTTGTTATTCAGGGTTCCGCCGGTGGCTAAATCAATCAACTGCCTGGTTGAGGGGTTCACACCGTTGTAAAAAGTTTAGACCTGTAGCCACAAGGGTAATCCATGGTGTGTGCACCTTCTCAATAGATCTTTGTAACTCTCCCATGCATTGTATAGTGTTTCTAAATCCATCTACACAAAAGAAGATATATCATTCCTTAATTTGGCCGTTTTGGCCGGAGGAAAATATTTTAATAAAATTTTTCGGTCATTTGGTCCCATGTAGTGATTGATCCTTGTGGAAGAGAATTCAACCACTACTTAGCTTTATTCCTTAAAGAAAAGGGAAATAACCAAAGACGGATGGCATCATCAGAAATGCAATTTATTTTGAAAGTATCGTAAAATTCTAGGAAATTTGCCAAGTGATTATTTGGATCTTCATCCTGCAAACCATCAAACTGAACAAATTTCTATATCATCTGAATTATGTTAGGCTTCAGTTCAAAATTATTTGCAGCAATAGCAGGTCTAACAATACTTGACTCAGATCCTGTTAAATTAGGTTTAGCATAATCATACATAGTTCAAGGAGCATGATTTTTGGCCACCTCCTGAGGTAGCGGATTATTCCCAACCATCTCTTCATTAATATTAATTTCGTTCTCTTGCTCTTCTTGTATGTAGTTTAAGCTCAGCCTTATTTCTCTACGATTTCTGCGAACTGCACCTTCAATATCACTATCAGAACTAAGGGTCTGTTGGGTTCCTTCTAGTCATAAACTAGAGGTACTGTGAAAAGAAAAGAAAATTAGAAAAGTAAAATAAAATTAAATTGCAAAAATAAAATATGGCTAAAGTAATAAAAATTGAGCATTCTTAATATTTTAGTTCTCTACGACGCGCCAAAAACTTGATGCTGGTGGAAAAAGTCTTAAAATTTATATAATGAATGATTGAGCCTAGAAACTAACTATCACCACGATTGAGGCAAGCGCACCTATCGAACAGTAGTATAGTTTAGTGGCAAGACCGGATTTTTGAACCCAAAGGAATGAATAGTACTAATACTAACTTTCTTTTAATTATTTAGCCTAAAAATTAAGGGAATAGTTATCTAATCTAAAATTAAGTAACTACTAAGCTAAAGATGCTAAGATACAGAGAAGAAATTGGGGAAAATACTTGTGGGAAAACCAATTGATTAAGACAATACCCGAGGAAGAATCCACCTAGACTTCACTTGTTATCTAACTTTGAACCAGACGATTTATTCACTTGACTTGATTCGTAGGATTCCCTAATTTATATTAATACCTCTCTCGAGGCTACTAACGTCTAACCCTAGGTTGATTAATTGAAATCTCTTTCTAATTAAAACCCCTAGAATTGCGTTAACTCGATCTATGGACTCCCATATTAGGTTTGACCCTAATCCAAAAGATTTTTGTCATCCTATCTCTAGGGTTACGATCAACTCCGCTTAACTATGCTAGATCTACTCTTAAACAAGGAATATTCCTCCTCCGTCTAAGCACATCAATACTTGAATCAATGTCCTAAAATATCAAAACAAGAATTAAGAACACATAGTTAAGAACAAATCAAGTATTTATCATATACTTCAGAAAACAATAACAAGATCCGTATTAGGTTTCATCCCCCTCAGGTATTTAAGGGGTTTACTTCATAATCATAAAAGAATACATCTCAGAAGAAAATATAAAACAAAACATAATAAAAACCCTAAAACCCCTGAAGGAATTGAAGGAGAGATCCTCAGTCTTGAGTATGATTCTGGCTTCTGAGATGAATCAACTGGCTTTCTTCGAGTGAATCACACAATTCTGGCCCTCCGGCTTGGCTCCTTGGCCTAGCTGAATGCCCCCATAAAGGTTGGCCTCTAAGGTGTTTTTATAGGCTTTTGGAATGTCTTTCTTTGCCTCTAAGTACCCTAATCCGAATGGAACTCTTCCTTGCCACGGTAGGGACACGCCCGTGTGGCATGCCCGTGTGATTTGGGGCCAGGCCATGGTCGGATCTGCTAAGGAGGCACGGTCGTGTGTTTTGGGCCCAGGCCATCTTCGGACCTATTAAAGAGGCATGGCCGTGTGTTTCGAGACCAGGCCGTGTTGATTTCATGCTTTGGCCCATTTTCCCATTTTTGGCCCATTTCTCGTTCTTTTCATCCTCCAGTGCTCTACTAAGTATAAAATAGGAACTTAAAATATTAGGAGCACGAAATTCCACAATTCAGGGAAAAAATCATCCAAAAAGTGTGTTAAATGTGGGATTAAAATATGAACATATTACGGTTTATCACTTGGCATGGGCTTACATGGGATTCTTTCCTTATAAACTTATCAATGCCATGCCTTGGCATGGTCTTACATGATTTCCTTAATTCCTTGATGCCGATGCCATGTCTTGACATGGTCTTACGCGGCTTTCCTTGTCTCATGTTGTGACGTAGGTATCATCGTTATTCTGAATCTTCAAAATTGGACTTTCACTTACTTATTCTCATTAATTTTCCATATTAGGCATTGTCAATCAACTTCATAAAAATAATGTACACTGTACGACATAGTAAGTAATTTAATTGTAAAAGTAATATGTAGCTTTAAATTCATACAAACTTACCTCGATACTCCAAAATAGATGTAGATGTGCAATTTAGTCCACAATTTTATTCTTGCCTCGGTTTCGGTCTAGGCTTCATGTTTCTTGATCTATAATAACAGTTTAACTTGTTTAATACTTACATTGACTAAATTGACTCATAAATCATACTTTGGTAAAATTTACATTTTTACCCCTAAACTTTCTCAAAATTACACTTTTTCCCCTAGGCTCGTAAAATAATTTTCATTCAAATTTCTTGCATTTCAAGCCTAGCCAAATCATATTCTCAACTATAGAAACTTTCAATTTTAACTATTTCACCCATAAATGACCATTTTTATAACTTTTACAATTTGGTCCTTTTATGGATTTTTCATGAAAATCACTTAGGAAAAGATGTTTATCCTACATCAAACTTTCATAATCTTCCATAAAACATCAAAATACATGCATGTCATACATGGGTAAATTTTTTAACATAAACCCTAGCTCAAATTATAGCTAGAAATAACTAAACCGAGCTACGAGGATTTCAAAAATATGAACATTAAAAACGGGGCTAGGATACACTTGCTATCAAGCTTGGAAGATGAAGAAACCCTAGCTATGTCTTCTTTGTGATTTTTGGCCAAGAGGAAGGAAGATGGACACAAATTTTGTCTTATTTTCCTTTTTAATTCTTTAATTTACCAAATGACAAAAATGCCCTTAGTGATTATTTCTTGAGATTTTTCCTTCCTATGTCCATTTTTGTCCATCTCAACATATAATGGTCTAATTTCTAAATAAGGACCTCTAATAATTTTTAAAATTCTATTTCATACTTAAACCTTCTAGAATCTCATATTTTCTAGTCCTTGCAATTTAGTCCTAATGGACAAATTGTTCACTAATTCGTAAAATTTCTTCATGAAATTTTCACAGAATTATGCAAATACCTCATAAGCCTTGAAAAATAATTTAAGCGCATATTTCTTCTTTGGATTTTTGGTCTCGCACCAGTATTTCGACTAGGCCCTAAATTGGGCTATTACAGAGCTGAGTTGTTTAGGGGTGGATGACCCCCACCTTAGTAGAATACTGGTTAAAGGCTATAGAGAGAATTTTGGGTGATATAAAATGTACCTTGGAGTAGAAATTGATGGGTACAATATCACTTTTGAGGGTTGAGGCTTACCGTTAGTGGCGGGCAATTATGAGAAGTACTCAAGCTAAGAGACTAACATGGGAATATTTTTTGGATGCTTTCTAGAATAAATATATGCGTACCCAGTATGTCGAGGCCCGTAGACTAGAGTTCATCGAGTTCAAATAAGGGGACTGATTTGTGGCTAGATTCTTAAGGCTAAATCATTACGCTCAGGGAATGATTGCAACATAACGGGATAAGTACGTCTGGTTTGACAATAGACTAAGATATGAGTTGATGGTGCTAGTAGCCCCACATCAGGAAAGGGTTTTAAAAATTTAGTGGAGAAAAACAAAATTGTTGAGGAAGTGAAGTGTTTGGAGTGCAAAAAGAGGACAAGGCTAGAGTTCCTGCTTAGAGAGATGTCAGTCCTACTATTCATGCCTCATGACCTAATAAGCGGACCCAAGAGGACAGACCATGACAGAATGTTGCTACGGTTGCTGTAATAGTTCGGTTTAGGCCCAAGTCAGAATAGTTGTTTTGGGACCACAAATTTGAGTCAAAAAATATTTTAATATTATTTTCCAAGTCCTCAGCATGTGAATTAGTAAGTGTGAAATTTTTGTGATTTAATTTGATCATTTGTGTGCTTAATTTGAGAAAAGGACTAAATCGCATAAAAGGTAAAAGTGATATTCTATATGTTAATGTGCTAAATTGAGTTGGCTTTTGAATGTAATGGCATTATGAGGCAATTAAACCATTGCATAAGTGAGTGGATGATAATGGACATAAATGGCCATATATTACATGAATTTTAAATGTTTTAATTAATGGTAATTTGGTAAATTGTAAATAATGTCATTAAATTAAAACAAAACAATATTTTGTTTATCATTTTAATGACTATTGCCAAAGTTAAAAGGAAAAACACCATTGTTGAGCAAATTAGGTTTCGACCATTATCTAAGCTTAGATTAAGATATGTTTTGCTATGGTTTTTAATAATTTCTACGTTTTTGTAATCATTGCTTCATGTTCTTTCAAACCCATGCCTTAATTTTGAGAAGTGATGAAGATTTTGAAAAGTGCCATTGATGAATTCAAGAGCTTTGTAATGATTGTTGATGAAATATGAAATATATGGGTTAGATTAACATGTTTTGTCTTTGGATTCTTGGTGAATTTGAGTAATTTGGACTGAATTGAGAAAATGATACTTTGAGGGACTAAAATGTGAAATAAATGAAATGTATGGACTTATATGAGGATGGGTAATATTTGGCCTAAGCATGATGTGTGCAAATTTTATATATTTTGTGATTTTATGAAATAGGGACTTAAATGTCAAAATGTGAGGGCTAATTTGTAAATCACCCTAAATATGTTTTTTTGGATTGAATTGAATGATTTGGAGAATAAATAAGTTAAAATTGAACATGTATAGATCAAGAACCGAAGAAAATGGATTTAGACTGAGAGAAGTCGTAAGTATTTGAATAGCCATTCATTTCTGTTCTTTCTATACGAGGTAAGTCTATATAACAAAAAATGTATTTGAATTGATTTATTTATCTACCTATGAAATTTAATTATGATGAATGTGTTTGAGATGATATATACCTGGAATCGAGAAAGTATCGACCAAGTGTCAATATTCAAAAAGTCCCTTTTTCACCTAAGAATTGATAGGATTTTATATGTCATGACATAGGTTTTCGATATGTGATATCGTGTAAGACCACGTCTGGGACATTGGCGTCGATCTAAGATTTATGTGTAAGACCACGTCTGGGATGTTGGCATCGATCTGAGATTTACGTGTAAGACCATGTTTGGGACATTGGCATCATATCTGAGTTCGTGTAAGACTCTATCTGGGATAGTGGCATCGATATTTCATTACATGCAAGACCACGTCTGGGACATTGGCGTTGTATGAATATTCCTAGTATCCTCTTTGATTTCGAATGGTTCAACGGGCAAATCTGAGAAATGAAAGACTATGTAAATTGTGTAACTGTTTCAGGTATGATGTGTATGCTTCATTTAAGCATGAAAGATGAGTATTCATGGACTTGTAAAAGAGAAATATATGCATAGATGTAAAGTAATAAAATGTGATATATGTATGACTATTGTATGAGAAAAAGTGATGCTTTGAGATATGATATGTTGATAAGCTATGGCTAAATAATTGAGCCAAAAGAAAATATTATGAATATGCACTGAGAAACATTAATGATATTGTATTAATATGATTATGTGCATTTTATGTTAGGTTTATTTGTATATGGCTTACTAAGCTTTTAAAAGCTTACTCTGTGTGTGTTTTTGCATTATTTTATAGATCATTAAAGCTACGAAAGGCTCGGGGATCATTGAGTATCGTTATCACACTACCCAATCCTATTTTGGTACCTTTTGAAAGTGTATTTACTAAAGTATGGCATGTATAGGCTAGTCATTTTGAATTATGTTTAAGATGTGTATATAGCCATGTGATATGGCTAGATGAATGAATGTGATAAGAATGAGTAGTCATGTTATATGATGCTTTGTTCGGCATGGTTGATGGCTAGTGAAATGGTCAAAATAATGGTAAGTTTATTAATGCAAAATTAGCATATATTTGATGAATGGTTGTTACAAAGAAAAGATATGTCTTGATTGGTTTATACTTAAAAATGCTTGTGATCTAGTTGAGCTAAATAGTACCTAAGTTGATGTGTTTGTGATGTTTATGAATGGGTAGAAATGATGCACAATTTGGTATGTATTTGTTACCATTGGTGTATGAAATGATACTTGTATGTGTTTGTAGGTTTAACCCAATGTGTGGATGGCATTTTGGCCTTGCAAATGGCCTATAATTGCCCACACGATTGAGCACATGGGCATGTGGCTCGACAGTGTCCCTCATTGTTGCATTTCAAAATAAGTCAGATTCGACCACGGGCTAGACACACGGGCGTGTTACTAGCTATGTGAATCAAGTCAGTGTCGACGACGGGCTAGACACACAAGGCGTGTGACTAACCGTGTGGTGCAAGTCAGTAGTGACCACGAGTAAGGCACACGGGTGTGTCCTCGACCGTGTGGACGAGTCAATATGTATGCCCTGTTTTGCCACGGCTTAGACACACGAGTGTATAAGCAGAAGTAGGAAGTCCAATTTAAGAAGTTTCTAGACGTACTCAAGCAACTTCATTTCAATATTCCATTGGTTGAAGCACTTGAACAAATGCCGAACTACATCAAATTCATGAAGGATATCCTATCCAAGAAATGAACACTTGGAGAATTTGAGATGATAGCCCTGATAAAGGAATGTAGTGCATATCTTGAAGACAAACCACCCCAAAAGTTGAAGGATCCTGGATGTTTTACCATACCTTGCAACATTGGAGCAACATGTTGTGGTAAAGCATTATGTGATTTGGATGTGAGCATTGACTTGATGCCCATGTCCATAGTCAGAAAGTTGGGGATATGTGAAGTTAGACCTAAAATGGTTACACTTCAATTAGTAGATCAATCTTTAGCACATTCAGAAGGAAAAATCGAGGATGTATTGGTACATGTAGACAAATTTATTTTTCATGTTGACTTTTCTATTCTAATCTTTGAAGTAGATAAAGAGGTGCCAATCATCCTAGGAAGGCATTTCCTAGCAACTAGAAGGACCTTTATTAATGTGCAGAAGGGTGAGCTTACTATACATGTTCAAGACTATCAGGTAACATTTAATGTTTTTAAGTCTATCCGACTTCTTGACACATTTGATGATTGTTCTATAGTATCCAATTTAGAGGAAATTAATCATGGAAAGAGAACTTAAATTTGTTGAGGACCCATTGGAGCAAATTTTGATGTTAGACCTTCCTAGTAATGAAAAGGGAAAAGAATACTTATGTAACAACCCGATTTAGGGCCTAGTCAGAATAGTGGTTTGAGACCACAAATCTGAGGTAGAAATATGTGTTTTATGGTTTTTTATGAGGTCTATGGCATGTTTGCATGATTGTGTGAAAATTTCATGAAGAAATTTTATGAATTTGTGATCAATTTATTTATGAGGACTAGATTGCAAAGATTAAAAAATATGAGATTCTAGAAGATTCAAGTATACTAGAGGTTCTTATTTAGCAATTAGACCATTATATTTTATGATGGACAAAAATGGGCATGGGAAGGAAAATCTCAAGAAAGGGGCTTTAAGGCCAAGTTGGTCATTTGGCTAATAAGTTAATTAAAAGGGAAAAAGAAGCCAAAATTCATGCCCATATTCTCCATGCTAGCTGAAAATTTCAAGCTCTCCATAGCTAGGGTTTCTTCAACTTTCAAGCTTGATTGTAAGTACCTCCTAGCCCCAATTTTAATGTTCTTCATATTTTTGAGATCCTCGTAGCTTGATTTAGCTATTTCTAGCTATATTTTGAGCTAGGGTTTATGTTCAAAAATTTAGTCATGTGTGACATGCATGTATTTTGATGTTTAATGGAGGAACATGAAAGTTTGATGTATGATAAACATCTTTTTCTAAGTGATTTTCATGGAAAACTCATAAAAAAGGACCTAATTATAAAAGTGACAAAATATGTGACAAAAAAATTAATTTTGAAGGAAAGTATGAGCTATTATGAGCTCAATGAATATTCTGCTAGGCTTGGGTAACCAAGGAAATGAGTGTATTTCAATTTACGAGTCTAGGGCCATTTTATAAATATGAGAAAGTATAAGGGAAAATTGTAATATTGCCAAATTATGATTCATGGTTTGATTTAGTCAATGTGATCATTAAAAGAGTGAAATTGTCATTATAGATCAAGAAACATGAGGTCCGGATCAAACCAAGGAAAGGACAAGGTGGTGGGCTAAATCGAACAATTATACACATTTTGATAACGAGGTAAGTTTGAGTGTAATAAATCAACCTTATGTCATTATGTATTGAAATGCTTGAGATTTCATGGAATGTACATTATTTTTATGAAAATTGATCAATGATGTTCGATGAGAAAATGATGAAGATTTATGAGGTGAAAGTCTCGGTTAAACTTAGGAACAGAAAGGATACCATCATCAAGACATGAGATTAAAAGATCCCTTATAAGACCATGTATGGGACATGGCATTGGCACCGAGTTGAGATCCCGTATAAGACCATATCTAGGATATGGCATCGACATCTAAGAGGAAAATCATGTAAGACCATGTCTAGGACATGGCATCGATATATGATCTCGTATAAGACCGTATCTAGGATATGGCATCGACATCAATATGTGATCCCGTATAAGACCATATCTGGGATATGGCATCAGCATCGACATGTGATCCCATGTAAGACCATATCTGTGATATGGCATTGGCATCTTATTTCAGGTATGACGAATTCTGGGTATCCTTCGATATTCCAAGTGGTTCAATGGGTAAAGAGCTAAGTTTATACTAAAGATCATAAAGAGTTAAGTTCATGTTAAGGATGATAACGAGCTAAATTTGTATTCATGACTGCATAAGTGCTAATGTTATGTGATGAGTGATATAGGTATACATGAGTAACTCACAAGAAATAAGTTCGATGTATGATGTGTGATTGGTAAGAGTAAGCATAAGTAAGCCATGTCAATGCACTCGAGAACTTGTGTTATTACTTAAAGTAAAGTATGAATGTATCATGAGATTTTATGTTGCTATATATTACATGCAAACTTACTAAGCTTTATGCTTACTCCCTCTCTTTTCCATTTCCTTATAGTATCACCAAGCTAGCTCAAGAATCGAAGGATGTCGGAGTTCGATTCACACTATCAAGCTAATCTTTTGGTATAGTAAAGTTTGATTTTTTTAGTATGGAATGTATAGGTACTTGGTCATTTTGTTTATGTCATATTGGTTAGCCAAGGTGTTGGCTATTAGTGTTACTTAATTCATTTTGTAAATAACCATTAGAATTGGCCAATAATAGTTAAGTTATATATTCAATGATGAAATTAATGAATTGCAAGTTGATGCAATCAAATGAGTAGTGTGTGAAGTAGATGTATGATGAATTAGTGATAGCTAATGACTCATTATTGCTATGCTATATGTTGCTTGAAATTGGTATAAGTGTGATTGTTTTACAGGGTGGCAAATGGCTTGGTAAATAGCCTTATAATTGTCCACACGAGTAGACACACGGGCGTGTGTCTAGGCCGTGTGTGGCACACAGTTAGCCCCGAGGGCGTGTTGGTAGGCCTTGTGTCCCCTGTATCTAAATTACGAAAAAATTCAGTTCGTCACACGGGCCAGCACACGGGTGTGTGACTAGGCTGTGTGCCCCTAAGTGTTTGATGATGTCATAAATAGAATACTAACGTTCACACACACGGGCATGTTATGGCCACGTGAGGGACACAGGCCACAGACATGGGCATGTGCCAGGCTATGTGAAAACCCCTGTAGCTTTGAAATGAAAAATAAAAAATCCACATGGGCTAGGGACATGGGTGTGTGTGACCAAACGGCCTGCCCACACGGGCGTGTGACCCTATTTTGAGTAAAATTTTCTAAGTGTTCAAAAGTTTTTGGTTTAGTCTCGGATCATTCCATGTGTATGTTTAGGGTCTCGTAGGCCCATAATAAGGATGTTAATAGTTTAAATGAAAAAGTTTATGTAACAGCCCAATTACGACCCTAAACGGAAACGGTGGTTTCGGGACCACAAATTCGAGCCAAAAAATCTCATAATATTATTTTATTTTTGCGTGTAGTGATATTGAGTAAGAGTGTGTTGAATTGTGCAAATTTTATTGCTTGATGTGCTTGAATTGAGAGAAAGGATTAAATAGATAAAGTATAAAAGTTGCATTCATTAAATAAAAGGGTTTAATTTAAGTGTTGGTTGAAAGAAAGGACTTGCATGTCAAATAATCCATTTTTGTTTGTAGTGGACGGCATGATGATTACATGAATATTAAATACCAATTGTTTTTAGTTAGTGTTGTATTATTATATTTTATAATTGAGTGACAAGATTAACTTATTATTTCATTGTGAGGATCAAATTTGCAATTAAACAAATTGCAATTGAAGTGGACGACATTATGCCCACTATATTTTTTTTATTGAATTCTTATTAGTAAGTGGAAGATTAAAATAATAAAAGAAAGAAAACATCATTTGCATGCTCATTTTTCTACCATTCATTGTCAAACCATTAGAGAAGAAGAAGAGAATAAGCTTTCCTTATTCGGTCATCTCAAGTCAAAAATTGGGTATGTATGTTTTAGATTTTGGATGATTTTTGCACTTTTGAGATGGTTATTAAGAGCTTTACATAGCCCATGTAATAATTTATGTCATGGTTGTCGTTTTCATGAGATACTATTGTTGAAAGCTTGATATTTTATGGATTAATTGTGAAATATTAATGTTAGGTGTTAGATTAGTAAGTTCTATTCTTGCATTTTGATGAAATAGAGTAAATTAGAAATTAAGGTTAAAATAAATAATTGAGGGGTTGTAATGCTAAATAGTTACTTTGTATTGATGTATATGACCCTTAGAAAGATTTGGCCCTAAAAGGTATTGGACAAGTTTTGAGTAATTTATGAGTATTGTATTAGGGACTAAATTGTATAGATTGTAAAAGTTAAGGGTAAATTTGTAAAGTTGCTAAATTATTGTGTTATGGATCAAATTGAATGATTAAAAAAATTAATTATTGAGTTCAATTTAAATTATTTAGATCATGTACAAAAAAAAGGAAAAGGCTTTGGAACGGAGGAAAACAAAATTTAACGAGTAGTCGGGAAGCTTAATTTGACAACTATCGAGGTAAGTTTTAAGCAATTTTGGTTAAATTAAAATTGATTACATGAATTACAATTGCTAAGTAAGGATAAATATATTCATTGGTATAAGATCGAATGTGAAATGGTAACATGAAAATATATTCATGGGTGCCGAATATGAGCTTAGTGTTCTTATTAGCTTTTAATAAATGAGGTATGATTAATGTGGGATTGAGTATAGATTTATAATGTATGATTATGGTATTGAATTGTTGAGAGTATATAATTTCTTTCTAAAGCCGAATATGAGCTTAGTGTTCTTATTAGCTTTGAATAACTGATGTATGATTAAGGTGGGATTGAGTATATATTTATAATGTATGATTATGGTATTGAATTAATGAGGGTATATAATTACCTTCTAAAGCCGAATGTGGTATGATTTCATGGGAAGGATAGATGGAATTGGTCATGTATATTTATGATGTTTTGTATTCTAGTTTAAATATAATAATCTATGTTTATGAGAATGAGGTGGTATTTTGGGAAGGAACATGGCACTATGCGTGCGTGAAAATCGGTTAATAAGCACTAAAGTGCGAGGTGTTAAAGTAACGGCTCTATGTGAGCAATACGTTACGAGAAGTATTAAGTAACGGCTCTATGTGAGCGATACGTTACGAGAAGTATTAAGTAACGACTCTATGTGAGCGATACGTTACAAGAAGTATTAAGTAACGACTCTATGTGAGCGATACATTACGATAAGTATTAAGTAACGGCTCTATGTGAGCGATACGTTACGAGAAGTATTAAGTAACGACTCTATGTGAGCGATACGTTACTAAACCTTATTAACAAGTGTGTAAGTACGAGGTTTGTTAAAAGATTCCTTTTAATAATGATATCATGTATTTGGAAATGTACGAGTGCATTATTACATGTTAAGCACGATCGGTAAGTTGGATGGATAAGTAAACTAAAGGTATGTACTCTTTATGACACTTTACGATGGAAGACGGGTTAAATTGTAAAATAGAGATTATGGTAAGTAAAGAAAATATATGCTGTTCATTTTAATGATGCGAATGTGGTGTAAGAGTATATATATATATATATTTGTACATGCATATAACGTAGTTAAGAAAATTATTTTTGAATGACCAATTATTCGGCAAAGAGAATATGAATCAAACAAATTATTTAATTGTGATAAAGTTTATATGTGAGTTAATTGCTTGAAACTTACTAAGCTATAATAGCTTACTTGGTGTGTTTGTTCATTGTTTTATAGATTTCTTGACGTAAAGACTTGAGCTCGGGGATCATTTTGGGCAGTTCATCACACTATCATCGATACTTTGGTATCTCTTTTGTGTATAAACTTTAAGTATATGGCATGTATAGACTAAACCATTTTGAGTTGACCAAATTGATGGTTATATGTATATATATGTATGAGCCATGCGAAAATGGCTTTGTTTCTTATTAGGGATTGATTTTTGAGTGTTTAAGGATGTATGTTTATATATATATGAAAGTTCTTAGTATAAAGAACGTTTGTGGAATGAGTATATTGTTTAATAATACTTTAATGATAAATGTTTGGTAGATGGTATATACATACTTATTAAATGGTTGAGTGCTATACATCATTTCGGCTATTGCATTATACATGGTTACATGAGTAGTGGCTTGCTTAATGAATGTAAGTAGTTATCCGTAAAATGAATAAATATTATGTATGATATGCATGATGGGGATTTGGGATAGGATGGAAAATGCAGTTTATTCAAAATAGTAGCAATGGAATGTACTTTATCAATGCATTTGCGTATGAAATAATTTTGACTTGTGTTAGGTTCAGTAATGCCCGTAACCCTAATCTGGCGACGGATACGGGTTAGGGGTGTTACATTTTATTGGTATCAGAGCTACGGTTTAGTTGATTCTCGGACTAGCGTAGCGTGTGTGAGTCTAGCTATACATGCCATAAATAATAATGTGATAGTGTGATGACTTTTGACGGTGAAATGTGTTTATTTCTTTTGTAGTAATGGATCCTGATCCCAAGCGAGCTATAGTCGATGATGTCGAGAGTGTGGCGCCTATTCCCGGATGGGGGACCGTGCCAGAGAAATCTCAACGGCTATGAATAATCCTTATGAGGGGGCTAGGAATGCCTTCTATAGTATAATGAATGATTGGTTCAGTCATTACATACGAACTAATCTGGCTGTTCAACCACCCCAAAATCTGAATGTGCCCTATAGTACCGGTGGTACCTTCAATTGTTAACCCTAAAAGAATAATCAAACCTCCTGTTCATCGCATTATAAAGCATGGAGCTCAGGAATTTAGAGCTGACAATGATGATGATGCTGAGAGAGCTGAATTTTGGCTCGATAACATTGTTCGTGTTTTCGACGAACTATCTTGCACACCCAATAAGTGTTTGAAGTGTGCCATATCATTGTTATAGGATTCTGCTTATTACTGGTGGAATACACTCGTATCAGTTTTTCCGAAAGAAAGGGTTACTTGGGACTTCTTTTAGACAGAATTCCATAAGAAGTATATAAGCCAGCGCTTTATTGACCTTAAGCGTAAAGAATTTCTCGAACTCAAACAGGGTCGTATGACTGTATCCGAATATAAGTGCAAGTTTGTGCGACTCAGTCGCTACGCTCGCGAGTGTGTTTCGTCAGAGGCTGTTATGTGCCAAAAATTTGAAGATAGTTTAAATGAAAATATAAAGCTTCTGATTGGTATTCTTGAATTAACGAATTTGTCGTGCTAGTTGAAAGAGCTTGTAAAGTAGAAGAATTGGGGAAAGAAAAATGAAAGGTTGAGCTTGAATCTAGAAATTTCTAGAAGAGATTAGCAGGTAAACCTTCACAAATGGAAACAAAGAAGTTTAGAAATGATGGCAGTCGATCAAAACCCAACATCGGGATTTCTATACAAGAGTGACCCCCAGTGAGCTCTCGGGCTACATCTGTTGCTAGTGTTGATAATGGGAGATCAAGTAAACCAAATGTCAGCAGTGTGGCAGACAGCATCTCGGAGAGTGTTGGGGTAAACCCATTTCCTACACTTGTTACAAGTGTGGCTCGCAGGACCATTTCATACGGGATTGCCCGAAAACGCTAGAGAGAGGTGCTACTCAGAGTGCGATACCGAACGGCACTACAACTCGAGGTAGACCATCTCATCTAGGGGTAGGGGTGGTGCATGAGGGGACTACAGATGCAGTTGTTCAATCAAATACTGCCGTACTGGCTAGGGCTTACGCCATCCATACCAGAGAGGAGGCCTCATCCCCAGGTGTCATTACCGGTACTTTCACTCTCTTTGATTCTAGTGTAACTGCTATGATTGATCCCGGCTCAACTCATTCGTATGTATGTGAAACTTTAGTATCCAGTAAGACTCTACCTATTGAGTCTACTCAGTTTGTGATTCGGGTTTCAAACCCCTGGGTCGATGTGTATTAGTGGATAAAGTGTGCAAGAATCGTCCTTTGATGATTCGAGACATGTGTTTTCCGGCTGATCTGATGCTATTACCTTTTGATGAATCGTGTTTTCAGACTGTATCTAGATCGATTTGTGATTGTTTTCGTAGATGACATACTGATCTATTCACGCGACGGAATTGAACACGTTGAGCATTTGAGGCTAGTGTTACAGATTTTGCATGACAAGCAATTGTACGCAAAATTCAGTAAATGTGAGTTTTGGTTGAAAGAAGTCAGCTTTTTGGGACATGTCATTTTAGCATCAGGTATTCGGGTTGACCCGAGTAAAATTTTGGCTATATTTGATTGGAAACCTCCGCGAAATGTTTCTGAGGTTTGTAGTTTTCTGGGACTTGCAGAAAATTATAGATGTTTTTTCTATGATAGCATCACCGATGACAAAGCTATTACAGAAAGATGTTAAATTTGGATGGTCAGAACGATGTCAGAAGAGTTTAGATCAACTGAAAACCTTACTCACGGAAGCTTCAGTGCTCGTTCAGCCAGAATCGGGTAAAGAGTTTGTTATTTTTAGTGACGCATCTTGAAATGGGTTGGGTTGTGTTTTGATGTAAGAGGGTAAAGTTGTAGCCTATGCTTCGAGACAACTGAAACCACACGAGAGGAATTATCCGACGCATGACCTTGAGTTGGCCGCTATAGTTTTTGCCTTGAAAATATGGCGTCATTACCACTTCGGTGAGAAATGTCATGTCTATTCGGATCATAAGAGTCTTATGTATTTAATGACTCAGAAGGATCTGAAATTTGAGACAATGACGATGGTTAGAACTGTTGAAAGACTACGAGCTAGTGATTGAATATCACCCGGGGAAGGCTAATGTGGTTACTGATGCACTTAGCCAAAAATCACTATTTACTTTAAGCGCGATGAATGTAGATATAATTATGACTGATGATGGGGTGATCATTGCAAAATTGAAGGCAAAACCATCATTTGTTCAATAGATTCAAAAAGCCAAGGGTTTGTTAATGATTTAAAAGAAAAAAGGAGTCATTATGACTCGGGTGTGAATTCAGATTTTCTATTAGATACTGAAGGATGTTTACAATTCAAAAATCGGATGTGTGTGCCAAAAAAAAAATCCTGATTTGATTTGAATGATTTGTGATAAAGATCATAATAGTAGATTTCAATTCATCTAGGTAACATGAAAATGTATAACGACTTAAAACAGTATTACTGGTGGCACGGTATGAAGCGAGACATCTCAGACTATGTATCGAAGTGTTTGGTATGTCAGCAAGTGAAAGCTGAGCATCAAGTGCCATTGAGACTACTTCAGCCGATTATGATACCTGAATGGAAGTGGGACCGAGTCACTATGGATTTTGTATCGGGTTTGCCTTTGCCGCCAAGTAAGAAAGATTCAATCTGGGTCGTTGTTGATAGATTGACGAAATCGGCTCATTTTATTCTAATACGTACGGATTTCTCACTTGATAAGTTGGCGGAGTTATACATATCACAGATCGTACGACTGCATAGAGTATCTATTTCTATTATATCAGATAGAGATTTGAGATTCACATCTTTGTTTTGGAAGAAACTGCAGGATGCTTTAGGTACCAAATTACACTTCAGTATGGCTTTCACCCTCTTTCGGATGGTCAATTCGAACGTATTATTTAGATACTCGAGGATATGTTGAGACGCTGCGTTCTTGAGTTTGAGGGTACATGGGAATGATACTTGTCCTTGATTGAATTTGCATATAATAATAGCTTTCAATCTAGTGTCAAAATGGCCCCCTACGAAGTTTTGTACGGTCGAAATGTCATACGCCTTGGTACTGGTCCGAACTCAGTGAAAAATAAGATACAGGGGTTAATTTGATTAAAGAAACTGAGCAGAAGGTGGCGGTACTTCGTGATAGTTTGAAAGCAGTATCAGATCGTTAAAAGTCTTACGCAGATTTGAAACGTAAGGACATTGGGTTCCAGATTGGAGATCGAGTGTTTTTGAAGTTTCAACGTGGAAGAAGATATTTAGATTTGGTCGTAAAGGAAAGTTGAGTTTGAGATATATTGGGCCGTATGAGGTTATTGAGCGTATCGGGCTGGTGGTGTACATATTGAGTTTACCACCTGAGTTAGACAAGATTCATAATGTTTTCCACGTGTCAGTAAGATTTTCGGGGAAGAAAATTCCTTAAGGGGGGAGTTGTAACATCCCAATTACGACCCTAAACGGAACGGTGGTTTCGGGACCACGAATCCGAGCCGAAAATTCTCATAATGTTATTTTATTTTCGTGTGTAGTGATATTGAGTAAGAATGTATTGAATTGTGCAAATTTTATTGCTTGATGTGCTTGAATTGAGAGAAAGGATTAAATAGATAAAGTATAAAAGTAGCATTCATTAAATAAAAGGGTTTAATTTAAGTGTTGGTTGAAAGAAAGGACTTGCATGTCAAATAATCCATTTTTGTTTGTAGTGGACGGCATGATGATTACATAAATATTAAATATCAATTATTTTTAGTTAGTGGTGTATTATTATATTTTATAATTGAGTGGGTAGATTAACTTATTATTTCATTGTGAGGATCAAATTTGCAATTAAACAAATTGCAATTGAAGTGGACGACATTATGCCCACTATATATTTTTTATTGAATTCTTATTAGTAAGTGGAAGATTAAAATAATAAAAGAAAGAAAACATCATTTGCATGCTCATTTTCTACCATTCATTGTCAAACCATTAGAGAAGAAGAGAATAAGCTTTCTCTTATTCGGTCATCTCAAGTCAAAAATTGGGTATGTATGTTTTAGATTTTTGGATGATTTTGCACTTCTAAGATGGTTATTAAGAGCTTTACATAGCCCATGTAATAATTTATGTCATGGTTGTGGTTTTCATGAGATACTATTGTTGAAAGCTTGAGATTTTTATGGATTAATTGTGAAATATTAATGTTAGGTGTTAGATTAGTAAGTTCTATTCTTGCATTTTGATGAAATAGAGTAAATTAGAAACTAAGGTTAAAATAAATAATTGAGGGTTATAATGCTAAATAGTTACTTTGTATTGATGTATATGACCCTTAGAAAGATTCGTCCCTAAAGGGTAGTGGAAAAGTTTTGAGTAATTTATGAGTATTGCATTAGGGACTAAATTGTATAGATTGTAAAAGTTAAGGGTAAATTCGTAAAGTTGCTAAATTATTGTGTTATGGATCAAATTGAATGATTAAAAAAATTAATTATTGAGTTCAATTTAAATTATCTAGATCAAGTAAAAAAAAAAAGGAAAAGGCTTTGGAACGGAGGAAAACAAAATTTAAAGAGTAGCCGGGAAGCTTAATTTAACAACTATCGAGGTAAGTTTTAAGCAATTTTGGTTAAGTTGAAACTGATTACATGAATTACAATTGCTAAGTAAGGATAAATATATTCATTGGTATAAGACCGAATGTGAAATGGTAACATGAAAATATATTCATGGATATAACGTATAACGTAGTTAAGCAAATTATTTGTACATGCATATAACGTAGTTAAGCAAATTATTTTTGAATAATTGATTATTCGGCAAAGAGAATGTGAATCAGACAAATTATTTAATTGTGATAAAGTTTATATGTGAGTTAATTGCTTGAAACTTACTAAGCTATAATAGCCTACTCGGTGTGTTTGTTCATTGTTTTATAGATTTCTTGACGTAAAGACTTGAGCTCGAGGAGCATTTTGGGTAGTTCATCACACTATCATCGATACTTTGGTATCTCTTTTGTGTATAAACTTTAAGTATATGGCATGTAAAGACTAAACCGTTTTAAGTTGACCAAATTGATCGTTATATGTATATATATGTAAGAGCCATGCGAAAATGGCTTTGTTTCTTATTAGGGATTGATTTTTGAGTGTTTAAGGATGTATGTTTATATATATATATATATATATATATGAAAGTGCTTAGTATAAAGAATGTTTGTGGAATGAGTATATTGTTTAATAATACTTTAATGATAAATGTTTGGTGGATAGTATATACATACTTATTAAATGGTTGAGTGCTATACATTATTTTGGCTATTGCATTATACATGGTTACATGAGTAGTGGCTTGCTTAATGAATGTAAGTAGATATCCATAAAATGAATAAATATTATGTATGATATGCATGATGGGGATTTGGGATAGGATGGAAAATGCAGTTTATTCAAGATAGTAGCAGTGGAATGTACTTTATCAATGCATTTGCGTATGAAATAATTTTGACTTGTGTCGGGTTCAGTAATGCTCGTAAACCTAATCTGGCGACGGATACGAGTTAGGGGTGTTACAGTTTAAGTTGAAATGAAAGTTCATTGCCCGAATTTGTACGAGTAAGTAAGTTAAGTCCAGTAATGCCTTGTGCCCAATTTTGGCGTTGAAATACAAGTAAGGGGTGTTACAACTTAGCTTTGCTAGAAGCTAATCAAAGAGGACTTAATCTGCAATCCTGTTTTGAATCTTTGGAGTTAGAAAGTAAAGATTATGTCCAACCAAAAGCATCAATTGAGGTGCCACCTAAGTTAGAACTGAATGTACTTCTCATACATTTAAAATATGTTTATTTAGGTAACACTTTTACTTTGCTTGTGATTGTTTCAGCAGAATTGATCGAAGAGCAAGAAGAGAAACTCATCCTGGTGTTGAAATAATTCAAGAAGGCTATCGAATGGAGCATAGCCAATATTCGTGGCATTAGTTCGTCTGTATGCATGCACTAGATCATCCTGGAAGATGGCGAGAAAGGAACGATTGATGGACAACAAAGATTGAACCTCATCAAGAAGGACGTGGTAAAGAAAGAAATCATTAAGCGGTTAGATGCAGGTATAATTTTCCCCATCCCAGATAGTTCGTGGGTAAGTCTGGTCCAGTGCGTGCCAAAGAATGGAGATATTACGGTCGTAGATAATGAAAACAATGAGCTAATACCAACCAGAACGGTTACGGGGTGGAGAATTTGCATCGATTACCAAAAGCTAAACAAGGCGACAAGGAAAGATCATTTTCCTTTACCGTTCTTGGACCAGATGTTGGATAAACTCGTGGCGAGACTATTACTATTTTCTAGATGGATACTCGTGGTATAATCGATTACAAGAGCACCAAAAGATCAATACAAAACAACATTCACATGCGCATACGGTATACTTGCGTTAGGCGCATGCCATTTTGTTTATGTAATGCAATTGCTACATTTCAAAGATGTATGATGTCTATTTTACGTACATGGTTGAGAAGTATTTGGAAGTGTTTATGGATGATTTTTCAAGATTTGGAGATACATGTGATGATTGCTTAGACAATCTAGCCAATGTACTAAGGCGATGTGAAGAAACAAACCTCGACTTAATCGAGAAAAGTGCCATTTCATGGTACAAGAAGTTATTGTTATAGGGCATTAGATAACAAGACATTGAATCGAGGTAGATAAATAAAAGGTAGATGTTATTGAGAAACTCCCACCTCCAACATCTATAAAGGGTGTTAGGAGTTTTTGGGCCACGTCGGTTTCAATAAGAGATTTGTCAAGGATTTCTCCAAAATTGCTAAGCCCTTATGGAAATTATTGGAGAAGGACACAATGTTCAAATTTGATGAGGAGTGCTTAAAAGCTTTCAATGATTTGAAAAGCGGTTAGTTTCAAGACCAATCATCGTCACACCGGACTAGGATTTGTCATTTGAACGATGTGTGACACAAGTGACTTAGCGATAGGAACTGTGATGGGCAATGAAGGAACAAAGTTTTACACCTTATCTACTACATAAGTCAAACTCGATGGGGCTCACTAAATTATATGGTAACAAAGAAATAGTTACTTGTTATTGTGTTTTCTTTTGACAAGTTTCAATCTTATCTTGTAGGTACCAAAGTGATTGTCTATACGGGCCATTTGACAATTAAGTATTTACTTGCCAAGAAAGAATCCAAGTGAGATTGATCTGGTAGGTACTTCTACTTCAAGAGTTTGATCTAGAAATTCAAGATCGAAAGGAGAAGAAAACCAAGTAGTAGGATTAGAGCTGCAAGAACAAAATTCTCCACTTATAGCCATTCAAGAGACATTCCTAGGTGAACACATACTTGAAGGTAAATCATGTCCATAATACCCCTTGGTTTGCTGATATTACTAACTATTTAGCTTGTGGTTTGATGTCGATTGATAAGACGTATCATCAAAGAAAAGTTTCTTCACAATGTGAAGTACTATTTCTAGGAAGAGCCATATTTGTTTAAAAGTGTGCGAGATCAAATGATCAAGAGATGCATGGTAGAAGATGAAGTATATAACATTTTATATCATTGCCACACACTCAGAAGGGACACTTGAGGTACATGTCTATGACCAAAGCATTGCAAGCTAGATTCTTTTGGCGACACTATTCAAAGATGTATATGCTTATGTAAAGAGTTGTGATTGATGTCAAAGGGTTGGAAACGTCACCAATAGAAATGAGATGCCCTGAAAAAAACATCATTGAGGTAGAATTATTCAATTTTTGGGGTATTGTGTAACATCCTGAAAAGGGCCTATGCATTTTCAGTTTAATTGTATGAAATGACAAGTTTAAGCACTAAGAATAAATTTTTGATATTTTTGGAAACCTGAACATTTTGGAAACTTGAACATTTTGGAAACCTGAAAATTTTTGGAAATGATCCAAAAATGGAAACCTGAACATTTTGGAAACCTGAAAATGTAAAAAAAATGGCTACTTACAGAGCCGATCGAAAATTTTAGGAAACTTAGAAACGATGCAGAAATGTCAAATTTTAAAGTTTAAAATAGGAAATAAGGGCAAGATAGCCTTAAAAGAAAAAGTTGGTAAAGTTTGACACACAAACAGGCTTGGAAAAGTGGCTGAAGATGTCACTTAGGGCTTATGGAAATGGCGCCACATGCGTGGTGTTGGGCACGAGTTCGAGTCACTTGGGAAGCAAATAAAAGGGAGTTTTATTTTTGCTTCCAAGGCTAAGGGTGGACGGCACAAGCCTTCTAGAAAGGAGGTGTTTTAATTCCATAAATATGTGATTAATAAGTGATAAATAAGGGATTTTAAATTTGGATTATTTGAGGAGATAATTGATGGATTAAATGCTTTTATTTTTAGATAAAGGAGATAATATTATCTTAAGGAGAGTGGTGGCCAAGTCAAGGACTCTTGGCCTAGCAAATTCGGCTAAAGAAGGAGAACCAAAGTCTTTCTCTCAACTTTTCCAAGTTGCCTAAAATTCCTAGCTTTCTCCCCTCTCGCCGAATTTTCTTTAAGCAAAATCCATCTCTTCTTCTTCTATTTTCTTCCTCTCCTTTGCTATTGTCGAGCCAAAACACTCTTTGATCCCCGATTAAAACTCCATAGCCAAACTCGTGACTCTAGGCAAGGAAGCAATCGATCAAAGCATTAAAGGTAAGGCTAAGCATTAATCAAGTTCTTTCTTTTTCTATTTGCCGAAAGAGAAGGGTCTAATCCCTATTTTTGTCTTATGGTAGAATCTATAAGGATCTCTCGTGTTCTTTTACAAGATTGAATACAAGGAGGAATCTTTCGGAAATTCGAGGATCTAAGGTAAGATAAATATATTTGGTTAAAGGTTATGATTTATATGTTAAATTAAATTTAACATATGATGCTAGGAATGTCGACAGTCTATAAGGCAAGGAATCCTTTTCGATTTGGAATTTGTAAGGTAGGTGATATTCGCCAAGGCTTGTTTTTTTTTATATTTAGGATTATTTCCATTATTTCAAAAGCGGAAACCGACATGGTTACATGGCTAGTGTTAGCCGATTTCAAGGAAAAGGAATACTAGCAATTTTGGGACTTGATTTGAGACATCCAAATTCGCAAACAAGGTAAGTAATACAAATCCTACTAGGATTTGGTTTCTTTAAGCCAAATAGGTTTGTTAATATGCTTTAATGATTGGCGAATATAGGAGTTAAAAATCTAGTTCGGTAGATCGTTCTTCGGGATCTCAAGGAATCCAATAAGCGAATCAGGTGTGTACCCATACTAATCTTCAATAAATTATATGGCAATTATTAACTATATGAATATGCATAAGAATGTGAATGTGGTTAAGTACCACAAATGTGGTAAGAAGTACTCAGGTACGTTTCCTACTTCTGATAGGATTACGAATATGATATATTATGAACATGTGAATAGGAACATGAATGAGAAATATGTATGTTATATAATTTATGGGGCATTCGGGATCTATGTGAAAGGGGAAGAAGGTGTTGACTTCGGTCTCACCAACGGAATATGGTGACTACGGTCACAAAATTTGAATTTGGTAACTTCGGTTACATTACTTGAATATGGTGTCTAATGACACAAATGATATGGGCGATGAGCACGTCGACTGCAGCGACTGCCTTCGATGGTGTGTAGCGGATGGAGGGTTGACTTAGTAGTCCCATTTGTGTGGCAGGTAATGGTGGTGTGTAGCGGATGGACAAATAGGCTTGGGTTTGGGTTGCATCATCATTTATTTTATATGAATATGAATTTGATATGAACATGTATGCTCGATTTGTTGAATGTTAGTCTTGTGTGCACATTGAGTCTGTTGACTCACCCATTGTGGGAACTATTTTCGGTGATGAACATGCATCGGACATGAGACCTTGAGGTGGCCATGTTTCATTTGAAGAATTGATTTGATTTGGACTTTATTTCTTTTCAGTACAATTAATTTTTTTTTGGGGTTTACTTGATGTAATAAGGCCATAAGGCCCAAGTGGATTTCTTTATTTTTGCTTTACTTTTAAATATTGTGCTAAGAACTATTTTGGATGTAAGTAAGTACAAAATTTATTTCTTTAAAATGAACCTAAAATTATTCGTCACTTTACTTAAATTGGATTTACAAGATTAATTAAATGGGTTTCCAATCTAAGCCCAACTCAAAATAATAGTTTTCTAAAATTTTACAAATTTTCTCTAATGTAAAATTTTTGAAACCGGTTTACTTTAGGAACATACCAGATCCGGTTCAGGGCTCGTGGTAGGGTGTGGGGTGTTTCATATTGACTTTCTCGATCCTTTCCCTCCATCTTTTGGTCACAAGTACATATTGGTAGCAGTAGACTACGTGTCTAAGTGGGTTGAGGCTGAGGCAGATTTGACGAATGATGCCTAGGTTGTGATGAAATTTTTGTAGAAACATGTGTTCACAAGGTTTGGAACCCCGAAAGCTATCATCAGTGATGAAGGGTCCCATTTTCTGAACAAATGGTTGAAATGGTTACTCGATAAACATGGAGTAAAGTACAAGGTTGCCACAGCTTATCATTCGCAGACGGATGGGCAAGTTGAACTGGAATACAAAGAGATCAAAGGCATACTCGAGAAGGTAGTTTGCCCGAACTGACGAGATTGGTCCAAAAGATTGGATGATGCTTTGGGGGCCTACAGGACAACAACAAGACACCTTTAGGGATGTCACCCTATAGGTTGGTCTTTGGGAAAGCTTGTCATCTACCCTTGGAGTTAGATAACAAAGCCTACTAGGATCTCCAACAACTCAACTTGGATCTTAAGCTTGCTAAAGAGAAACAGATGCCCCAACTCAATGAGTTAGAGGAATTCTGAATGTTCTCATACGAGAATGCCAAACTGTTCAAGGAAAGACTAAAAAGATGGCATGGCAAGCACATCCAAGTTTGAGAATTTGAAACAAGTCAGCAAGTTTTGTTATTCAATTCCAGATTAAGGTTCTTTCCAGGCAAGTTAAAATCACGTTGGTCCGGTCCATTTACAATTCACCAAGTTTTTCCATATGGAGTTGTCGAACTTCAAAGTAAGGGAGTAATTTTGAGTCAATGCTCAAAGACTTAAAACAAGATCTTGAGGGATAAAATTGAACAGGATCAAATCTCATTCATTTTATCATATATTTAATTTTATTTTTTAATTTAGGTATATTTTGAGATTTGTATGTTTAAATAAATTACATCTAGGAGAATGGAACTTAAGCGGACTGCTTGTGACCCTCTAATCTTTCTTGGGAATTGATTTTCACATAATCTTCCGAGAAATTATTCCTAAATAGAAAAATTAATTTTAGTTTTTAAATAAAAAGGGTCAATTTTGATCCAAGTTTTAATTGCGACTCAATTTCAAATTTTCTTTAAGTCTAGGTACTTAATTGAACTATTTTCAAAATTTGGTTTCTCTTTTTGTAAATATTAAAATTAGATGTCTCTTTTGTAAAAATTTTCAAAGGCATCTAGAATTAATGTTTTAATTTAATTTAATAAATAAGATGATAATAACTAGTATATAATTATATTTATTATAATATATATTAATTATTATCAACTTTAATAGAATTAGGAATAGTTTAATTTGATCATATTTCAATTAATAGTTTTATTTCAATAAATTAATAGAAAATAATAATCTAATATGCATTATATTAATTATTAATTGTTATTAACTTTGTGTAGAATTAGAACTTAGAATATTTTAGTTGTTAAATTGTTCTAAGAATTCTAGTTAAATCCCTACTTTCTTCACTACAAATATCATCAACCTTCTCCATCATTCATCATTCATCACTCATCAAACCAACTTCCATTCACTTATCCCTTCATCAATCCTAGCATCCAAAGCCCACCAAGTACCAAATCACCTAGTGCTGCAGCTTCCAACTCTCTAGCTGCAACACCGCCGAGCTCCGTACGGCACCCTCATGCCTAGCAGTAGCCCTATTTGACTAGCAGCTCACGCATGCCCCAGTAGCTCACGCCGCTTCTCTGCTCACCCAGGACACTGCTTTTAGGCACCTGCTTGCGCATGCCAACGCACCAGCCCTACTGCTTGCCCAATAGTGACTCCTGCTGCCCACACATTTGCTCACGCCCTGTCTTGCTACTCGCACCAACACCATTGCCTATCGCACCACACCATCAAGACACCCTACAACCATCCATAAAACTAACCTCTTTTGCTTTATATTTATTTTCTTTGAGTTCTTAAGTTTTATATAAAGGTGGTAAGACAAATTTTTCTCCTAAAATTCAATTTTATTTAATTTTCAATTTATTGAATTGTTAGTATATTAGTAATTTAATTTTGAGAAATTTTTTCTATCTTATGTTCAGTTAATCATGCCTCATAAAAGAACTCGTGCCTCTATCAAAATTGATGAATCGAAAACAAATTCCATTGTGAAGAAGCCAAAGCGAGATACAAAAGCGTTTTCAAGAATCAACAGATGCACACAAAAAATGCTTTATCTTTGAAAAGCAACTATATTGATTTCATGGCGCATATTCTGCAAATTGCTGAAGCTCTCAATTGGGAGTTATTTTGTAAGAAATGACCCAGTGTAGATGAGGAGTTAGTTCGTGAATTTTATACGAATTTGACCTCAAGCGAATGGAAAGAAGTCTTTATCCAAGGAATCAAGGTACCAATTAGCTCAAATGCTATTAATGAATTCTTTGAATTACGATTTGAAGGCGACAAATATTCTTCCTTGATGAGAAATATTGGGGCTGAAAAATTGCAAGAAATTCTCGAGGACTTACAGATTACGGGTTCTAAATGGACGTGTCAAAGCAAGGAATTCACACTTATCGCAAAGAATATTTGACACCACTAGCGAAGGTATGGTTCTATTTCATTCGATTCAGCCTGCCTATTTCACATGGGACTATAATTTCATTAGAGTGAATGTTCTTATTATACTCGATTTTATCCGGAAAGATCATTGATGTTGGAAAAATCATTACGAGAGAAATGCGGAGTTGTACCGCTATACGTTTTATTGACATACTTTCCTTTTAATATAACATTTTTGTGCTTGAAAGATAAAATTCTTGAAAACATAAAGAAGATAGGTTATAGCTAGAGCACAATCACTTGGGACCTCTACCGAATAGTCGAAGAATCTCTTCTTCAACAATGAGTTGGAGAGAGCGAGGATCCCAAAGAAGAATAAGGAGAAGATCTCACGAGATCGAACCAATGTTATAACACCCTTAACCCGAACTGTCATTGATTTAGGGTTAAAGGCATTATTGGACAATTTAGATCCTTACTGAACATTTCATAATATTATTAAACGAATCAAATCAAAGTGTCCTTGAATAGATCTATAAGACCTTAAACATGCTTCAAAATAGTAGGGACTAAGCCGAACACATACAAAATTCTCAAAATTTAAATTTTTTCTAAATTACAGAGGTTACACGCTGTGTGCCTCCCACGACCTCGAGCACGCCCATTTGTCTAAGCCGTGTCAAAGCAGGCATACATCTTGACTTGTCCCCAAGGCACGAGACACGCCCGTGTGCCTCACCCGACCTCACCCGTGCTCGACACTATCTTGCACCACCACGACCAGTCCACGCCCGTGTGTCTTGCTGTGGTCGAGCCTTACTTGTTTTGTTTTGCGCCACAAAGGACACGATCGAGCCAGCACGCTGTGTGCTCAACCATATGGGCAATTATAGGCCATTTGCAAGGCCAAATTACCACCCATACTTTGGGTCATCCCTACAAGCACATACAAGCATATTTCTAAACATAATATTGTACTTTTACCCAAGACTTAAGATGTACATTGCCTCAATGTACAAAGATAGATAAATAATATTGTACTAATAAAATCAAAAGAGAAGGGGAGAAGTAAAACTTCCTGAATTTTTGGATGACTCCGAGAGTTGGCAGTGGTCGTGGTAAAAGATGAGTTGGAGGAGCGGTGGTGGTGTTTTCTATAGTCCTGGTGGGGTGGTTACCGACAATCTCTGTGCTAGATGAAGAAATTGGAGAGCACTGCAAAGATATAGCCATGAAATCTAAAGAAACATTGAAAATATACTAATAATATAATTACAGACAAAGAAAATAAAGAGAAGGAGACTAAAAGAAAATTGAAATTAAAAGAAAAGACTAATGGACTAAATAGTCCTTATTTATAGATGGCTCACGAAGTGGTGGGACTTCTAAGGATGCGGAGGTACTGCCGTGGTGGAAGTGGCGTGATTCCCAAGCACCTTTAGAACCTAAAACCAAGAAACTAGAACAAAATAAACTAAACTAAGCGAGAATAGAAGTATATATAAGGAAAATAAAGGAGAAGAGAAAAGAAAAATAGAAATGAAATGGTCTCAAAGACCCGTTGCTTGTTGGAGGGTTGAAGCGGCCAGCATGAACTTATGTAGATCGGTCTCCCACAGGGAGATTATTTTTGAATCCTTCCGCTTCTTTGACATCATTGTGGTAGAGTAGGGGCTTTGTTAGGAGAAGAATGATGGGGATGAAAGGTAATGAGAAGAGGGTGAAAAGAGGGAGGGGTGGGGTTGGTGTTTACATAGGGGCTCAATTCTGGTACGTTCCTGCGCCCATGGTCCGAGGGCGTATCATTTCATATGGCCACCTTGCACGGCCATGTGCCTAGGTGTGTTGTTTCTCCATGCCCGTTTTTCAACAAGCCACGCCCATTGGTGAAAAGTCAATATGTTGGCACTGTTAGGTAGCACGAGCGTGCCCAGCTTGTGTTTGGCAAGTCAATGTCGCCCACGATCGCGTCGCATGGCCGTGGCACTTTATCAATACCCGTGGAGGAGTTGTTGGGTGCGTGACTTCAAAAATTAGTTGGGATTTGATTAGTCGCCTCTGCTCATGTTAGTACGGAGATTCTATACTTCCACATGGTTACGGCCATGGCCGCGTGTAAGACAAGTGTGTCACGGAATTCTGCACCTTTGGTTAGTTTACACTAGGTATTTAGAAATGGAAGAAGAAAAGAAAATAAATTGAACGTAAAATGTGAAAATAAATTGTGTTAGTGCTCGGGTTACCTCCCGAGAAGCGCTCATTTATATTCTTAAGCTAGACTTTCCTCTAAATTGCATATTCATGGTGGTTTAAAAGTTTGAACATCTTCCCTCCTGCTATCAGGTTTAATTTTATGATAAAGTTTAAGCCGAAAAGCATTTCTCTTAAAAGTGTCGAATATAGGCTTACTTACCTCAATTGTTCTGTATGGGAAGATATTTCGTACCTCAAGAGGGGTGTCTGCATTTGAATTTAGGTTTGGTGTTGTGATGCGAGGATCTAGTTTATCTAACCATACCTGATCTCCTATTTTGAAAGGATTCGATGTCCTTACGAGCTCTTCTGGGAGTTCTTTCGGTTTTACTTCGTGTGGTTCCGGTTCTTCTTTAAAGTGTGTTTTCCACTCGTCTGGTTCGTCGACCTTAAGGCTTCGTTCCTCATATATTTCTTCTTTGTTGGGATGAGGTTTATGATCTGGTTCAGGTTTATAGCTTTGTGCTTTTTCCTATGGTGAAATTTGAACAGAGTTGTTATAAACTAAATTTACTTTCTCACCTTCATTATTCGATGTCCCGGTCGAGTCAAGAGCTTTTAATCGATCAATTCATCACCTATCTTGAGTATGAGTTCTCTGCACCAACATCTATTTTAGTTTTAGTAGTTGCTAAAAGGGTCTTCCTAAAATTAAAGGGATTGAATTGTCCTCATCCATGTCTAAGACAAAAAAATCTCTTGGGAAAACAAATTTATCAATTTTACAAGAACATCTTCGATAATACCTCTAGGAATTCTAACAATTTTATCACTAATTGTATACTCATCCTAGTTTGTTTTGGTTTCCCTAGACCTATTGTTTAAACAATTTATAACGCATGACATTTATACTTGCCCCTAAATCGCCTAATGCATTATCAAGCAGTTAAACTACCAATTAAACATGGAATTGTAAAACTCCCTGGATCTTTTAGCTTTTGTGGTAATTTATTTTACAACATCGCTGAGCATACTGTGTTCAGTTCTACATGCGGTTCTTCGTCTAACTTACGCTTGTTTGTCAGAATTTGTTTTAAAAATTTTCTCAAATCTGGTATCTGAAAAAGAGCTTCAAGAAGTGGTAAGTTAATATGTAATTTCTTTAAAAGTTTAAGAAACTTACCAAACTGTTCCTCTGTATCATCTTTGTTTATTGCTTTGGGGTAAGGTATGTGGGGTTGGTACTCTTTGATTACCAGTTTTGGCTTTTCTTGTGTTACCTCGATTTTACCTTCTTATTCCTTGTTTTCTCTTGTTGAGATGGGTTCATCTAACCCTACATTTTCTGGTTTGTTACGGCTTGGATTTGCTCCTTTGGGTTAATCTCAGTGTTGCTTGGTAGACACCCTTTCTGTCGTCTGAACATTAACTTTGCAAGTTGTCGAACTGACTTTGTAACTTCCCCAACTGACTTAGTAAGTTCACCAACTTGGTTCTTGATTCCTTCCATCGATGATTGTTGGTTTTTAAGTGTTGCCTCAGTGTCTTGAAGACAGTTTTTTGTGGCTGCCATGAATTTTGTCATTATCTCTTCGAGATTCGGCTTCTTTTCCTGTGGATAAGACTGATTTTGGAAATTTTGAGGAGGTTGCTATCTTTGAATTTCTTGATTTCCATGACCTCCCTACGAAAAATTTGGGTGGTTCCTCCAACCTGGATTATAGGTATTACTATAAAGCTTATTATTAGATCTGAAATTGTTACCTATATAGTTTATCTGTTCGCTTTCTGTGCCCTGTTGGTAGGGTGGGTACTTAGGTTTCGCCACAGTTCCACTTGCGTCGCAATGCATTACTAGATGTACCTACGAAAAACACAAACTATCAAGCTTTTTATTCATCATCTCTACCTGCGTTGATAGCATCGTTACTGCGTTGAGGCTAAAAACACCAGCTGATTTTGTTGGATTTTTCCTTATAACCTACCATCGATAGTTATTCAAATGACATCTCTTCAATGAATTAGTAGTCGCTTGGAGTTTTATTATTCGAGTTCCACCTATGGTTTGAATCAATTAGTTGCCTCGTTGAGGGATTTACACCGTTGTAAAAAGTTTAGACTTGTAGCCACAAAGGTAATCAGTGGTGTGGACACCTTCTCAAGAGATCCTTGTATCTCTCCCATGCTTCGTATAATGTCTTTAAATCCATCGCACAAAGAAGAGGTATCATTAGTATTTTGGTTTGTTTTGGCCGGTGGGAAATATTTTAATAAAAAATTTTCGGTTATTTGATCCCATGTAGTGATTGACCCTCGTGGTAACGAGTTCAACCACTGTTTGGCTTTATTCCTTAAAATGACCGAAGCCGTATGGCATCGTCGTAAGCGCCATTTATTTTGAAGGTATCACGAACTCTAAAAATTAGCTATATGAGTATTCGGGTCTTTGTCCGCAAACCATCAAATTGAACAAATTGTTGAATCATTTGTATAGTGTTAGGTTTTAATTCAAAATTATTACAAGATATAGTAGGCCTAATAATACTGGATTCTGCTCCTGTTAAATGAGGTTTAGCATAATCATACATAGTACGCAGAGTATCTGCCACATCTCGTGGTGGATTATTCTCGTCTATCCCTTCAGTAGGATTGAATTCGCCTTGTTGCTGATCTTCTTGGTAATTTAAGGCTCGCCTGATTTCTCTGTGGTTCCTACATGCGGTAGCTTTGATATCACTATCGTATGCTAGAGGTCTGTTGGGTTCCTTCTAGTCATAAACTAGATGTACCTACTAGGAAAAGAAAGAAATAAAGTTAGCAAAAACAATAAATTGCAAAAGATATATAAATAAAAAAATAAAAAAAATGGCTAAAGTAATAAAAATAGAGTTTTCTTAATATTTTAGTTCCCTGGCAACGCCGTCAAAAACTTGATCGTCTAGAATTGTCGAGTTTTAAAATTTATAAAGAGAATGATCGAACCTGGAAACTAACTCTGACAATCACTTAAGGCAAGTGCACCTATTGAACAGTAGTATAGTTTAGGTAAGACCGGATTGTCGAACCCAAAGGAACTAAAAGTTCTAATACCCACTTTCTTTCTATTATCTAGCCTAAATATGAAGTGATTGGTTGATTAAATTGAAAACTAACTAATTACTAAACTAAGACGCAAAGACAAAAAGAGAATGAATTTGGGAAATAACTTTTAGAAAAACTCAGTTGATTAAGATGATACCCTTAGGAATAATCCACCTAAACTTCACTTGTTATCTAACACTGAACCAGACAATTTATTCACTTAGCTTAATCTGTAAGACTCCTTAATTTATATTAAACCTCTCTCGAGGTGAATAACGTCTAACCCTAGGTCGATTAATTGAAATCTCTTTCTAATTAAAACCCCTAGAATCGCATTAACTTGATCTATGGACTCCCATATAAGGTTTCACCCTAATTCGCAAAATCTCGTCACCCTATCTCTAGGCGTGCGATCAACTCGCTAATTATGCTTGATCTACTCTCAAGGGGGACTTTTGCTCCACCACCTAAGCGCATCACACTTAAATTAATATCCCAAAAATATCAACACAAGAATTAAGCACACATAATTAAGAACAAACTAAATATTTATCATACAACTCAGAAAACAATAACAAGATTCATTTAGGTTTCATCCCCTTTAGGTATCTGAAGGGTTTAGTTCATAATGTTAAAGTAAAACATCTCAAGAGAAAAGATAAAACAAAACATAAGAAATCCCTAAAACCCCCTGAAGGAATTGAAGGAGAAATCTGCCATCTTGAGTAGAATTTTGGCTTCTTGAGATGTACCAACTGGCTATCCTTCAAGTGATTCCCACAAAAGTTCCAGAAAAAAGGCTTCTACCGAACCCCAAACCTCTGAACCTCCTCCTAAAAGTTGGCCTCTATAGTCTTTATGTCGGCTTTGAGATGCCTTACTTGGTCTCTAAATATCCTAATTCAAGTATAAGTCTTACTCGGGTGTTTGAATAGGCTTGAATGTGTTGCTTTTCCTTAAAGTATCCAAATCCAAGTAAAATTTCTCTTGGCGCGGTAGGGACACGGCCATGGCACACTCCGTATGAATCGATTTCGACCATGGTCAATCCTGTTGATGAGACGAACCTATGTATTTCGAGGTCCAGGTTGTGGTCGACTTTTCTCACAAGGCACGGCCGTGTGGCTTGAAGTCCAGGCCGTGTCAATTTTGTTTTTTGGCCCATTTTCTTCGTTTTGGGCATGTTTCTCGTTCTTTTCGTCCCTAGGTTCTTTCCTAAGTATAAAACATGAAAAGAAAGGATTTGGAGCACCTTTTTACATAAATCAAGGACTAAATCATCCTAAAACATACTAAATTTGGGATTAAAATATGTTACTTTTACGATTGATCAAATATTAAAATATTTTTCTGACTCAGATTTGTGGTCCCGAAACCACTATTCCGAATAGGGCCTAAATCGGACTGTTACAATTCTCCCCCTTAGGGATTTACGTCCCCAAAAATCTTACCATTGAATAGGTTTGGATATTGTTGTCTCATTGAATCTTCAGGCTCCCACGTAGCTTCTTCAATTCTATGTCGATGCCACAGTACTTTTACTAACAGAATTTTCTTATTTCTCAACTCTTTCACTTCGCGAGCTAAGATACGGATCGGTTCTTCTTCATAAGCCATATCAGATCAAATTCTAATCTCAGACGGAGTAATCACATGTGAGGGATTAGATCGGTATCTACGGAGCATTGAAACATGGAATACATTGTGAATCTTTTCCAAATCTGGTGGCAATAACAGTTGTAAGCTATAGGTCCGACACGCTCAATGATTTCATACGGTCTAATGAACCTCGGACTCAATTTGCCTTTACGTTCGAATCAAGTACTTTCTTCCACGGATATTCTTTTAAAACACTTTATCACGGTTTTGAATTCAATGTCCTTTCTTTTGAAATCGCATAGGACTTTTAACGATGAGGCGTTGCTTTCTAACTATCTCGGATTACTTTCACTTTCTATTCAATGTCTTTTATCAAATCAACCCGTGTAACTTGCTTTCACCGAGCTCGGTCCAATATAGAGGTGTTCTACATTTTCGTCCATACAAAGTTTTTAAGGTGCCATTTTAATGCTCAACCGAAAACTATTATTGTACATAAATTCAATTAGTGGAAAATATTGTTCCACGTGCACCATTAAACTCAAGAATGCAACATCTCAACATATCCTTGAGAATCTGGGTAATCCGTTTAGGCGGCCATCATTTGCGGATGGAAAGTAGTGCTAAAGTGTAATTTCATACCTAAAGCATCATGCAATTTCTTCCAAAACTGCGCTATAAATCTGGATCTGTATCAAATACAATAGACAATGGCACTCAGTCCAATCTCACAATATCGTAAATTTAAAGCTCATTAACTTATCAAGTGAGTAATCGGATTGTACCGAGGATAAAATGGGCTGATTTCGTCAATCATCAACTACAACCTAAATTGCATCTTTCTTTCTCAAAGTCAATGGCAATCCAACAACAAAGTCCATCGCCACTCTATCCCATTTCCACTCGAGAATAAGAATCTATTGTAGTAAACCGGATGGAACTGATGTTTGGCTTTTACTTGTTGACAAACTAAACATTTCAAAATAAAGTCGAAATGTCTTTTTCATACCGACCACCAATAGTGTTGCTTCAAATCATGGTACATCTTTGTACTACCGGATGAACAAATAAACGACTATTATGGGCTTAATGCAAAATTAACTGTAATAATTCTAGATTTCTCGAAACATAGATTCGGTCTTTAAATCTCAAGCAATCATCATTATCAACTCGAAATTCAGAATCAGAATTCGAATCACATTGAGCTCGCTTTGCTAACAAGTCATTATCAACTTTCTGAGCATCACAAATTTGTTGTAAAAACAACGGTTTCACTTTCAATTTAGCTAAAACTGAACTATCATCAGACAAGTCCAAATGAGCATTCATAGCACATAATGGAAACAGTGATTTCCGGCTCAATGCATCAGCAACAACATTTGCCTTACTCGGATGATAATCTATTACAAGTTCGTAATATTTAAACAGCTCTAACCATCTTCTCTCATCATAAATTCAAATCTTTACGAGTCATTAGGTACTTCAAACTTTTATGATCCGAAAACACGTGGCACTTCTCATCGAAAGATAATGACGCCAAATATTCAATGCAAAAGCAATTGCGGCTAGTTCAAGATAGTGTGTCGAATAGTTCTTTCCATGTGACTTCAATTGTCTTGAGACATAAGCTATAACTTTGCCTTCTGCATCAAAGCACATCCTAGACCATTTGATGAAGCATCATTATAAATCACAATTCCTTACGATTCGGTTGTACCAAAACTAGAGCTTTAGTCAATATAGTTTTCAACTAATCAAAGCTTTTCGACATTTTCAGACCATTCAAACTTCACATATTTCAAGCAATTTTGTCAGCGGAGTAGCAATCATCGAAAAACCTTTTATAAACCTTTGATAATAACCAGACAAGTCCTAGAAAACTACGGACTTTTGACACATTCTTGAAGGTTTCTATTCGAATAGCGTAAATCTTGCTCGGATCAACTCGTATTCTAGAGGCGATACAATATGTCCCGAAAACCAACTTCTCGCAACTAGAATTCATATTTACTAAACTTTGCATACAATTGCTTATCTCGTGGAGTTTACAACATAATTCTCAGATGCTCAGCATGCTCAATCTCATCACGTGAATAAATCAAGATGTCGTCAATGAACACTACAACAAATTGATCTAAGTACGGTCTAAATATTCTGTTCATCAGATCCATAAAAATAGCAGGAGCATTCGTTAGTCCAAAAGGCATAACTAAAAATTCATAATGCCCGTACCTCGTTCTAAAAGAAGTTTTGAATATCGAATCTTTTACGTAACTAATAGTATCCCGATCTCGATCTATCTTTGAAAATAAAGTCGCTCCTTTAAGTCGATCAAATAAATCATCAATTCTAGGCGGAGGATATTTTTTCTTTATAGTTACCTTGTTCAACGACGATAATGAATGCACATTCTCATCGTGCCATCTTTCCTTTTTACAAAGCGAACATGAGCACCCCAAGGTGAGAAACTCGATCTTACAAACCTCTCGTCGGTCAACTCTTGCAACTGTGACTTTAACTCTTTCAATTCTATTGGTGCCATTCTATACGGAGCTATTGAAATAGCAGTTGTTCCCGGCAACAATTCAATACCAAATTCCACTTCACGTGTCGGAGGTAATCTCGGCAATTCTTTAGGAAATACATCAGGGAATTCATAGACAACTAGCATTGATTCAACTTTCTTTTCTGAAACTTTTGAGTCTATTACATAAGCAAAATAAACCTCATAACCCTTTTTCACATAATTTTGAGCTTTCACCACTGATATCACTACAGGTAATCCATTCAAATCATTAGATTCAATCCGAACTAGTTTATCATTCTGACATCTCAAATCAATAGTCTTTCTTTTGCAATTTACAACAGCATCATGCAATGTCAACCAGTCTTATACCAAAAATCATATCAAACTCATCAAATGGTAGTAGCATCAGATCAGCCAGGAAACAAACATCTCGAAATATCAACGGACAGTTCTTGCATACTTTATCAACCAAGACACTTTTACCTAATGGGTTCGATACTCTAATAACAAATTGAGAGACTCTACAGCAAAGTCTTCTTTGGATGCTAGGTTCATGCATACATAAGAATGTGTAGATCTAGGATCTATCAATGCAATCACATAAGTATCATAAAGAGTAAATGTACCGTTATAACATCCGAAGATGAAGCTTTCTCATGAGCTCGAGATAGCATATACTCGCAAGCGCCCGCTTCGGATCTATGGCGATTCTTTTGTAGTTCTTTGACTACCACTGACATTTCTTGTATTTCGGGAAGGTTTACCCCTCGCTGAAACATTATCGAATCTCGAATTCTGAACATTCTCTTGCTCAACCGACTCTGGGCAATCACGGATGAAATGATCTAATGATCCATATAAAACAGCTCGATCATTTAACCTACAACTTCTCATATGTCTTTTACCACGGTGCTTACATTCGTGTAACTCGGATCGAACATTTCCAACGCCGTCCATTGAAGTAGCGGGAGCTTTGAAATTTGATCGTGATCTAGCTCGATCGTGTTCAAATGTCCCACATTAGTCCTCGATCGGCTTTGTTCATTTCTGAATTTCTTTGAAGTAGATGAAATGATTTGCTTGGAAATCTCTTTCGCATCCCCGACTTGGACTTAGCTTTTCTTTTGTCTTTCCCAAGTGCTTCAGCTTTGCACGCTTGATTAACAAGCACAACAAACTCTTTTATTTCTAGAATCCTAACAAGCAACCGGATATCTTCATTTAAGCCATCTTCAAATCTTTTACACAGTATTGCTTCGGTTGATACACATTCTCGAGCATATTGACTTAGTCTCACGAACTCTCGTTCATACCCAGTAACAGACATGCCACCCTATTTCAATTCCATAAAGTCTAATCAATAAATCTCTTACTTAAATATTTCTTTCGGAATTCAAATTAAAAGAAATTCCATGTAACCTATTCCTTTGGAACAATAAAATCGAGTCTTCCCTCCGATAAGATGCATCTCATAGTAAAGAAATAGAATATTTTAGGCATTCTTGAGAGTCAAAGTCATTTCATCAAATACCGGATCGTCTTTGTCAAGCCAAAATTTAGATTTCTCGGCATCGTCTTCACTAGTGGCCCCGAATTCTTCAGCCCCATTTATACTTCTTGATCTTATCAACAGGAGGCTTGTTCAATAGATTCAAGTTCATAATAGGAGGCACAACTGAAGTCTGAGGAGGATTAGGCAGTAGGAGGTTGCTTGACTAGATTATCTCTTACCTATTGAGTGAAACACTCACTCATCATTTGGAAGAAAGCTTGTTTATCTTCTCCTCTTGACCGCTAATAGCCGATCTCAAATCAAATGGTGCTCATCCCTTGGCGAGAGCGAGCACATTGCTTTCAATGTTGTCACCTGACTCTTTCGGGATCCATTACTATACGAAAACACAATTTAAACGTCAGGTTTCATCACAATATCACATTTCATTAATATGAAATGTATAGGTAGAATCTCATATGCTACGTTAGTCCAAGAATCAACTAAATCGTAGCTCTGATACCAATCAAAAGTAATACCTCTAACCCGTAACTGTCGCCAGTTTAGAATTAAAGGCGTTACCAGACAATTTAGATCTTTTACAAACATTTCATAATATTATTCAACGAATCAATTCAAAGTGTCCTTAAATAGATCTACAAGACCTTAAACATGATTTAAAATAGAGTAGGACTAAATCGAACACATCTGAAAAGTCTCAAAATTAATTTTTTTCTAAATTACAAAGGTTACACACCTGCAAGCGTGCCGTGTGCCTCCCATGGCCTCGAACACGCCTATATGTCTAAGCCATGTCAAAATAGGGCATACATCTTGGCTTGTCCCCACGGCTTGAGACATGCCCGTGTGCCTCACCCGTGTTTCGACATCGACTTCCACCAGGGGCCGATCCACACGCCGTGTTTCTTGCCCGTAGTCGAGCCCGACTTGTTTTGTTCAACCACGAAGGACACGGTCGATCCACACACCGTGTGCTCAACAGGTAATGGGCAATTATAGGCCATTTTGGCCAAATTACCACCCGCACTTTAGGTCATCCCTACAAGCACATACAAGCATATTTCTAAACATAATTGGCAACCAAAAACTCACCAAATGGTCATCATATCATCCCATTCAATCTCATTTCTAAGAATACCAACTTAAATGCCAAATAGCTCAACTAATTAACAAATAAACCAAGCATGATTCATCCATAACTTACCACTTCATCATAACCATCATTCATCAAACACATATACTCACTTTGCATCAAGAAGCTTACCATTACCTTGTTGTTTCATAACCATCATTCATCAAACACATATACTCACTTTGAATCAATAAGCTTACCATTACCTTGACTATTTCATAACCATGGAATCATACCAAAACCAAACATCATAGAGCATGACTCTTCATTCATTACACAACCATTTAACTAGCTATATCACATGGCTACACATATTTCAAACCTAACTCAAGGTAACTAGCCTATACATGCAATACTCTTGTATATATATTTCCAAAAGGGTAGCAAAATAAGATTGAGTAGTGTGATGACGATCCTCGACGATTCTCGAGCCCTCAGTAGCTTTGACAATATATAAAACAAAGTAAACACACACAGAGTAAGATTTCTAAAGCTTAATAAGTCATATACAAATAAACATAACATAAAATACACATAATCACTTTGGTACAATGTCATTAATACTTCTCATTTATAATTTCATAAGATGTTCTTAGGCTCATTTGTTTAGCCATAGTTTTCTAACATTTCACATCTTAAAGCATCACTTATGCTTATATCACATTCAAACATAAATCACATATTATCTCATCAATTCCATACACATATTCATCTTAGTAAGTTCATCTATACACTTACCTTTCATACACTTGCTTAGTGTACAATTCATACGTACTTGATTCATTTATATATTTCACGTAAACTTTCATTTCTCGAATTTTCCCGTTGAACCATTCGAAATCAAATAGGATTCTTAGAATGCTTGAAATAGTCATCTGATTGCCAACATCCCTGCACGTGGTCTTACCCGTAACCAAATATTGATAACATTATCCTGACGAGGTCTTACACGAATCAAATCGATGCCAATATCCTAGACATGGTCTTACATAAATATCAAATCGATGCCAACGTCCCAAACATGATCTTACACTATGTCTCATATCGCCGCCAATGTCCCGTGCGTGGTCTTACATGATATCACATAACGGACACCTATGTCATGACATATATAATCCTATCTATTTCTAGGGTTCGTATGGGACTTCTGGACAACGATTCATTGTCGATACATCCTCGGATTTCATATTCTCATCATTTCATACACATTCACTATCATAAATTTTATATGAACATACATATATCAAAGTAAATACATTTATTTGTATATCAACTTCCTCGGATTGAATAATAGAAATGAACTCGGCTACTCAATTACTTTTGATTTCCACGATCTAAGTTCGTTTTCTTGGTTCTTGATCTATACATATTCAAATTTAACTCATTGATTCACTAATTCATTCAATTCAATCCAAAAACACATATTTAGGAAATTTACAAATTAGCCCCATATTTTCACATTTTAACATTTTAGTCCATATTTCACAAAATCACAAAATACACAAAATCTCAATACACCCATGCTTAGCCAAATTCTCGTGTAATCCATACAAGTCCATGCATTTCATTTATTTCATAATTTAGTCCATCAAAGTATTATTTTCTCAATTAAGTCCAAATTAGTCAAATTCAACAAAATCCAAAGACAAACTATGTTAATCTAACACATATATTTCATATTTCATCAACAATCGTCACAAAGCTCATGAATTCATCATTGGAACTTTTCAAAATCTTTATCAATTCACAAAATTAAGACATGAGTTTGAGAGAGCACTAAGCAACGATTACAAAAACGTAGAAATTATCAAAACCAAGCCAAATATACCTCGATTCAAGCTTAGACTTAGCCGAAACCTAGATGTTCTTCTTTTTCTTTCTTTTTCTATCACATTCGGCACAAGGATGATGATAATGGCCATTTCATACTTTTGGTTTGATTAAATTAAACTTAATTATTAATTTACAAAATTAACCTTTAAATTTTAACATTAAAAAGCCACTATCAAAGTCCATTGCCGTCCAAACATTAGATAAATGGCCTAATTTCATTTTAAGGCCCTCTCATTCAAAAGAAAACTCAATTGAGCACTTTAACACATAAAATCTTAGTTTTTATTTTTATGCGATTTAGTCCTTTTTCTCAAATTAAGCGCACAAACTATCAAATTTAATTACGAAATTTCACATACTAATTCATATCTGCAATTGAGAAAGTAATATTAAAATATTATTTTGACTCAAATTTGTGGTCTCAAACCACTATTACGATTAGGGCCTAAATCGATCGTTACAAATGCAATACTAAAATCCCGATAAGGCAAAAGCAATGGAACCAAAGAACCAACCTCACACGACAACCTCAAGATTCAAAACTCAATCGCCTGCCTGGATCTTCCGGATGAGTGTCAAAATTGATGGGCATAATGCAACATATGTAGCGGTAGGAACAAGCTTATGGAGATATTAAAAATACGAGACAACTCAATGAGAAGCGCTCTACAAAAAATATTCAACGACCCATTTATTTTTGTGCTCGAGTTTCTAGATTTCATATTTGAACCATGAAGTCCAATGTCAAGAGGGAACGAAGTGATTCATGCATAAACAAAGACGATGGAGCAAAAGATGAGTCGAATTCGGAGGATCTCAGAATGTGAAATAAAAAGGGGATCTTGACTTTATTTTATTTTTTCTTAGGTTATTTAATGTTTTAGGATTGGATTCTATTAGGAATCTTTATTTTTGCATAATAAAACAAGCGGTGGAAATAAAAAATAAAAATGAACAAGTTTTAAAATAAGAAGTGTGACAATAAATATGTACATGTCTAGGATTGGATCTAGAGAGAGCTCGGTACTTAAGCAGTCAAACTGACTCACCCCCACTTTTCTAGAATCCTACCTGGTGTATAGTATCTATTCACTTCTAACAATGAAGACATTCTTCATCTAAAGTAGGGGGACCGAAAAATTGAAATAATTTCCACTCAGAATGAAACTTTCTTTTAATTATGATTAGGATATATTTTGTTCAAAATTTGAAATTTTGTTAAGTATGCTAAACTTTAGTATGAACAAAGTTTGATTATTTCAATGATTATTATGTTAGCTAAAATATGATCTGAGGGTTAATTTGATTAAAGAAAGCGAGAAGGTGGCGGTCGTGATAGTTTGAAAGCGATGTCGGATCGTTAAAAGTCTTACGCAGATTTGAAGCGTAAGGACATTGGGTTCCGATTGGAGATCGAGTGTTTTGAAGTTTCAACGTGGAAGAAGATATTTAGATTTGGTCGTAAAGGAAAGTTGAGTTTGAGATATATTGGGCCGTATGAGGTTATTGGCGTGTCGGGCTGGTGGTGTACATATTGAGTTTACCACAGGTTAGACAAGATTCATAATGTTTTCCACGTGTCGATAAGATTTTCGGGAAGAAAATTCCTTAAGGGGAGTTGTAACATCCCAATTACGACCCTAAACGAAGCAGTGGTTTGGGACCACGAATCCGAGCGAAAATTCTCATAATGTTATTTTATTTTCGTGTGTAGTGATATTGAGTAAGAATGTATTGAATTGTGCAAATTTTATTGCTTGATGTGCTTGAATTGAGAGAAAGGATTAAATAGATAAAGTATAAAAGTAGCATTCATTAAATAAAAGGGTTTAATTTAAGTGTTGGTTGAAAGAAAGGACTTGCATGTCAAATAATCCATTTTGTTTGTAGTGGACGGCATGATGATTACATAAATATTAAATATCAATTATTTTTAGTTAGTGGTGTATTATTATATTTTATAATTGAGTGGGTAGATTAACTTATTATTTCATTGTGAGGATCAAATTTGCAATTAAACAAATTGCAATTGAAGTGGACGACATTATGCCCACTATATATTTTTTTATTGAATTCTTATTAGTAAGTGGAAGATTAAAATAATAAAAGAAAGAAAACATCATTTGCATGCTCATTTTCTACCATTCATTGTCAAACCATTAGAAGAAGAGAATAAGCTTTCTCTTATTGGTCATCTCAAGTCAAAAATTGGGTATGTATGTTTTAGATTTTTGGATGATTTTGCACTTCTAAGATGGTTATTAAGAGCTTTACATAGCCCATGTAATAATTTATGTCATGGTTGTGGTTTTCATGAGATACTATTGTTGAAAGCTTGAGATTTTATGGATTAATTGTGAAATATTAATGTTAGGTGTTAGATTAGTAAGTTCTATTCTTGCATTTTTGATGAAATAGAGTAAATTAGAAACTAAGGTTAAAATAAATAATTGAGGGTTATAATGCTAAATAGTTACTTTGTATTGATGTATATGACCCTTAGAAAGATTCGTCCTAAAGGGTAGTGGAAAAGTTTTGAGTAATTTATGAGTATTGCATTAGGGACTAAATTGTATAGATTGTAAAAGTTAAGGGTAAATTCGTAAAGTTGCTAAATTATTGTGTTATGGATCAAATTGAATGATTAAAAAATTAATTATTGAGTTCAATTTAAATTATCTAGATCAAGTAAAAAAAAGGAAAAGGCTTTGGAGCGGAGGAAAACAAAATTTAAAGAGTAGCGGGAAGCTTAATTTAACAACTATCGAGGTAAGTTTTAAGCAATTTTGGTTAAGTTGAAACCGATTACATGAATTACAATTGCTAAGTAAGGATAAATATATTCATTGGTATAAGACCGAATGTGAAATGGTAACATGAAAATATATTCATGGATATAGCATATAACGTAGTTAAGCAAATTATTTGTACATGCATATAACGTAGTTAAGCAAATTATTTTTGAATAATTGATTATTCGGCAAAGAGAATGTGAATCGACAAATTATTTAATTGTGATAAAGTTTATATGTGAGTTAATTGCTTGAAACTTACTAAGCTATAATAGCCTACTCGGTTGTGTTTGTTCATTGTTTTATAGATTTCTTGACGTAAAGACTTGAGCTCGAGGAGCATTTTGGGTAGTTCATCACACTATCATCGATACTTTGGTATCTCTTTGTGTATAAACTTTAAGTATATGGCATGTAAAGACTAAACCGTTTTAAGTTGACCAAATTGATCGTTATATGTATATATATGTAAGAGCCATGCGAAAATGGCTTTGTTTCTTATTAGGGATTGATTTTTGAGTGTTTAAGGATGTATGTTTATATATATATATATATATATATATGAAAGTGCTTAGTATAAAGAATGTTTGTGGAATGAGTATATTGTTTAATAATACTTTAATGATAAATGTTTGGTGGATAGTATATACATACTTATTAAATGGTTGAGTGCTATACATTATTTCGGCTATTGCATTATACATGGTTACATGAGTAGTGGCTTGCTTAATGAATGTAAGTAGATATCCATAAAATGAATAAATATTATGTATGATATGCATGATGGGGATTTGGGATAGGATGGAAAATGCAGTTTATTCAAGATAGTAGCGATGGAATGTACTTTATCAATGCATTTGCGTATGAAATAATTTTGACTTGTGTCGGGTTCAAGAATGCTCGTAAACCTAATCTGCCACGGATACGAGTTGGGTGTTCTGATTTAAGTTGAAATGAAAGTTCATTGCCGAATTTATACGAGTAAGTAAGTTAAGTCCAATAATGCCTTGTGCCCAATTTTGGCGTTGAAATACAAGTAAGGGTGTTACAACTTAGCTTTGCTAGAAGCTAATCAAAGAGGACTTAATCTGCAATCCTGTTTTGAATCTTTGGAGTTAGAAAGTAAAGATTATGTCCAACCAAAAGCATCAATTGAGGTGCCACCTAAGTTAGAAATGAATGTACTTCTCATACATTTAAAATATGTTTATTTAGGTAACACTTTTACTTTGCTTGTGATTGTTTCACAGAATTGATCGAAGAGCAAGAAGAGAAACTCATCCCGTGTTGAAATAATTCAAGAAGGCTATCGAATGGAGCATAGCCAATATTCGTGGCATTAGTTCGTCTCGTATGCATGCACTAGATCATCACGGAAGATGGCGAGAAAGGAACGATTGATGGACAACAAAGATTGAACCTCATCAAGAAGGGCGTGGTAAAGAAAGAAATCATTAAGCGGTTAGATGCGGTATAATTTTCCCCATCCCGGATAGTTCGTAGGTAAGTCCGGTCGGTCGTGCCAAAGAATGGAGATATTACTATCGTAGATAATGAAAACAATGAGCTAATACCAACCGAACGTTACGGGTGGAGAATTTGCATCGATTACCAAAAGCTAAACAAGGCGACAAGGAAAGATCATTTTCCTTTACCGTTCTTGGACCAGATGCTGGATAAACTCGTGGGCGAGACTATTACTATTTTCTAGATGGATACTCAGGGTATAATCAGATTACAGTAGCACCAAAAGATCAATACAAAACAACATTCACATGCGCATACGGTATACTTGCAGTTAGACGCATGCCATTTTGTTTATGTAATGCAATTGCTACATTTCAAAGATGTATGATGTCTATTTTTACAGACATGGTTGAGAAGTATTTGGAAGTGTTTATGGATGATTTTTCAGTATTTGGAGATACATGTGATGATTGCTTAGACAATCTAGCCAATGTACTAAGGCGATGTGAAGAAACAAACCTCGTACTTAACTGAGAAAAGTGCCATTTCATGGTACAAGAAGTTATTGTTATAGGGCATTAGATAACAAGACATTGAATCGAGGTAGATAAATAAAAAGGTAGATGTTATTGAGAAACTCCCACCTCCAACATCTATAAAGGGTGTTAGGAGTTTTTTGGGCCACGTCGGTTTCAATAAGAGATTTGTCAAGGATTTCTCCAAAATTGCTAAGCCCTTATGGAAATTATTGGAGAAGGACACAATGTTCAAATTTGATGAGGAGTGCTTAAAAGCTTTCAATGATTTGAAAAGCCGGTTAGTTTCAGCACCAATCATCGTCACACCAGACTAGGATTTGTCATTTGAACTGATGTGTGACACAAGTGACTTCGCGATAGGAACTGTGATGGGCCAGCGAAGGAACAAAGTTTTACACCTTATCTACTACGCAAGTCAAACTCTGATGGGGGCTCAGCTAAATTATATGGTAACAAAGAAATAGTTACTTGTTATTGTGTTTTCTTTTGACAAGTTTCAATCTTATCTTGTAGGTACCAAAGTGATTGTCTATACGGGCCATTTGACAATTAAGTATTTACTTGCCAAGAAAGAATCCAAGCTGAGATTGATCTGGTAGGTACTTCTACTTCAAGAGTTTGATCTAGAAATTCAAGATCGAAAGGGAGAAGAAAACCAAGTAGTAGGATTAGAGCTGCAAGAACAAAATTCTCCACTTATAGCCATTCAAGAGACATTCCTAGGTGAACACATACTGAAGGTAAATCATGTCCATAATACCCCTTGGTTTGCTGATATTACTAACTATTTAGCTTGTGGTTTGATGTCGATTGATAAGACGTATCATCAAAAGAAAAAGTTTCTTCACAATGTGAAGTACTATTTCTAGGAAGAGCCATATTTGTTTAAAAAGTGTGCAGATCAAATGATCAAGAGATGCATGGTAGAAGATGAAGTATATAACATTTTATATCATTGCCACACGACTCAGAAGGGACACTTGAGGTACATGTCTCATGACCAAAGCATTGCAAGCTAGATTCTTTTGGCCGACACTATTCAAAGATGTATATGCTTATGTAAAGAGTTGTGATTGATGTCAAAGGGTTGGAAACGTCACCAATAGAAATGAGATGCCACAGAAAAAACATCATTGAGGTAGAATTATTCAATTTTGGGGTATTGTGTAACATCCGAAAAGGGCCTATGCATTTTCGGTTTAATTGTATGAAATGACAAGTTTAAGCACTAAGAATAAATTTTGATATTTTGGAAACTGAACATTTTGGAAACTTGAACATTTTGAAACACGAAAATTTTGGAAATGATCCAAAAATGGAAACACGAACATTTTGGAAACACGAAAATGTAAAAAAATGGCTACTTACAGAGCCGATCGAAAATTTTAGGAAACTTAGAAACGATGCAGAAATGTCAAATTTTAAAGTTTAAAATAGGAAATAAGGGCAAGATAGCCTTAAAAGAAAAGTTGGTAAAGTTTGACACACAAGCGAGGCTTGGAAAAGTGGCACGAAGATGTCACTTAGGGCTTATGGAAATGGCGCCACATGCGAGGTGTTGGGCTGAGTTCGAGTCACTTGGGAAGCAAATAAAAGGGAGTTTTATTTTTGCTTCCAAGGCTAAGGTGGACTGCACAAGCCTTCTAGAAAGGAGGTGTTTTAATTCCATAAATATGTGATTAATAAGTGATAAATAAGGGATTTTAAATTTGGATTATTTGAGGAGATAATTGATGGATTAAATGCTTTTATTTTTAGATAAAGGAGATAATATTATCTTAAGGAGAGTGGTGGCCAAGTCAAGGACTCTTGGCCTAGCAAATTCGGCTAAAGAAGGAGAACCAAAGTCTTTCTCTCAACTTTTCCAAGTTCTTGAAAATTCCTAGCTTTCTCCCCTCTCTCTTGAATTTTTCTTTAAGCAAAATCCATCTCTTCTTCTTCTATTTTCTTCTCCTCTCCTTTGCTATTGTCGAGCCAAAACACTCTTTGATCCCGATTAAAACTCCATAGCCAAACTCTGTGACTCTAGGCAAGGAAGCAATCGATCAAAGCATTAAAGGTAAGGCTAAGCATTAATCAAGTTCTTTCTTTTTCTATTTGCCGAAAGAGAAGGGTCTAATCCCTATTTTTGTCTTATGGCGAATCTATAAGGATCTCTCGGGTTCTTTTTACAACATTGAATACAAGGAGGAATCTTTCGGAAATTCGAGGATCTAAGGTAAGATAAATATATTTGGTTAAAGGTTATGATTTATATGTTAAATTAAATTTAACATATGATGCTAGGAATATCGATGTGCTATAAGGCAAGGAATCCTTTTCGATTTGGAATTTGTAAGGTAGGTGATATTGACCAAGGCTTGTTTTTTATATTTAGGATTATTTCCATTATTTCAAAAGCGGAAAGCGACATGGTTACATGGCTAGTGTTAGCCGATTTCAAGGAAAAGGAATACTAGCAATTTTGGGACTTGATTTGAGACATCCAAATTGACAAACAAGGTAGTAATACAAATCCTACTAGGATTTGGTTTCTTTAAGCCAAATAGGTTTGTTAATATGCTTTAATGATTGGCGAATATAGGAGTTAAAATCTAGTTCGGTAGATCGTTCTTGGGATCTCAAGGAATCCAATAAGCGAATCGGTGTGTACCCATACTAATCATCAATAAATTATATGGCAATTATTAACTATATGAATATGCATAAGAATGTGAATGTGGTTAAGTACCACAAATGTGGTAAGAAGTACTGTGCACGTTTCCTACTTCTGATAGGATTACGAATATGATATATTATGAACATGTGAATAGGAACATGAATGAGAAATATGTATGTTATATAATTTATGGGGCATTCGGGATCTATGTGAAAGGGGAAGAAGGTGTTGACTTCGGTCTCACCAGCGGAATATGGTGACTACGGTCACAAAATTTGAATTTGGTAACCGGTTACATTACTTGAATATGGTGTCTAATGACACAAATGATATAGGCGATGAGCACGTCATTGCGATGGATGCCTCTGATGGTGTGTAGCGGATGGCGGGTTGACTTAGTAGTCCCACGGTGTGGTGCAGGTCTGTGTAATGGTGTGTAGCGGATGGACAAATAGGCTTGGGTTTGGGTTGCATCATCATTTATTTTATATGAATATGAATTTGATATGAACATGTATGCGATTTGTTGAATGTTAGTCTTGTGTGCACATTGAGTCTGTTGACTCACCCATTGTGGGAACTATTTTCGGTGATGAACACAGAATCGACAGATGAGACCTTGAGGTGGCCATGTTTCATTTGAAGAATTGATTTGATTTGGACTTTATTTCTTTTCAGTACAATTAATTTTTTTTTGGGGTTTACTTGATGTAATAAGGCCATAAGGCCCAAGTGGATTTCTTTATTTTTGCTTTACTTTTAAATATTGTGCTAAGAACTATTTTGGATGTAAGTAAGTACAAAATTTATTTCTTTAAAATGAACCTAAAATTATTCGTCACTTTACTTAAATTGGATTTACAAGATTAATTAAATGGGTTTCCAATCTAAGCCCAACTCAAAATAATAGTTTTCTAAAATTTTACAAATTTTCTCTAAGTAACGAAAATTTTTGAAACCGGTTTACTTTAGGAACATACCAGATCCAGGTTCGGGGCTCGTGGGCGGGTGTGGGGTGTTTCATATTGACTTTCTCGATCCTTTCCCTCCATCTTTTGGTCACAAGTACATATTGGTAGCGATGACTACGTGTCTAAGTGGGTTGAGGTGAGGCGATTTGACGAATGATGCCTAGGTTGTGATGAAATTTTGTAGAAACATGTGTTCACAAGGTTTGGAACCGAAAGCTATCATCGGTGATGAAGGGTCCCATTTTCGAACAAATGGTTGAAATGGTTACTCGATAAACATGGAGTAAAGTACAAGGTTGCCACGACTTATCATTCGCAGACGGATGGGCAAGTTGAACTGGAATACAAAGAGATCAAAGGCATACTCGAGAAGGTAGTTTGCCCGAACCCAGCGAGATTGGTCCAAAAGATTGGATGATGCTTTGGGGCCTACAGGGACAACAACAAGACACCTTTAGGGATGTCACCCTATAGGTTGGTCTTTGGGAAAGCTTGTCATCTACCCTTGGAGTTAGATAACAAAGCCTACTAGGATCTCCAACAACTCAACTTGGATCTTAAGCTTGCTAAAGAAAGCAGATGCCCCAACTCAATGAGTTAGAGGAATTTCAATGTTCTCATACGAGAATGCCAAACTGTTCAAGGAAAGACTAAAAAGATGGCATGGCAAGCACATCCAAGTTTGAGAATTTGAAACAAGTCGACAAGTTTTGTTATTCAATTCAGTTAAGGTTCTTTCCAGGCAAGTTAAAATCACGTTGGTCCGGTCCATTTACAATTCACCAAGTTTTTCCATATGGAGTTGTCGAACTTCAAAGTAAGGGAGTAATTTTCGAGTCAATGCTCAGCACTTAAAAAAGATCTTGAGGGATAAAATTGAACGGGATCAAATCTCATTCATTTTATCATATATTTAATTTTTATTTTTTTTAATTTAGGGTATATTTTCGAGATTTGTATGTTTAAATAAATTCTGTCTAGGAGAATGGAACTTAAGCGGGACTGCTTGTGACCCCTCTAATCTTTCTTGGGAATTGATTTTCACATAATCTTCCGAGAAATTATTCCCTAAATAGAAAAATTAATTTTAGTTTTTTAAATAAAAAGGGTCAATTTTGATCCAAGTTTTAATTGCGACTCAATTTCAAATTTTCTTTAAGTCTAGGTACTTAATTGAACTATTTTCAAAATTTGGTT